>APFE031137780.1:0-112394 GCA_000404065.3 Pinus taeda
TTTTTAGAGAGGAATTGTTTCACCTCATGTAGCAAACCCTTATCATTGGTTGCTAGCAAAATGTCATCCACATATAAAACAAGAAAACAAATTTTACTCCCACTAAATTTTAGGTATATACATTGATCCATAATGTTTTCTACAAAACTGAAAAAAGAAATTACATTATGGAATTTCAAATAGCATTGGCGGGATGCTTGTTTTAAATCATATAATGACTTCTTGAGCTTGCAAACCAATTGCTCACCATCACTAGAGGGGAATCCTTTAGGTTGTTTCATGTAACCTCCTCCTCTAGAATCTCCATTGAGGAAATGTCGTTTTCACACTTCCCATTTGTTGCAACCTCTAAAGTCAAAATGGGCTCTAATGCAATAATAATGCGCAAGGAATCTTTCTAGATACATGAGAAAAAGTCTCCGTGTAGTCGATTCCTTCTTTCTGAGTGAATCCCTTAGCAACAAGTCTTGCCTTGTATCTGTCAATGTTGCCTAATGAGTCTTTCTTTGTCTTAAAGACCCATTTACATCCAATGGCTTTTGCACCATTAGGCAACTCAACAAGATCCCAGACTTCGTTACTCTTTATGGAATTCATCTCTTCCTTCATGGCATCGTACCATAGTTCTAATTCTTTGCAACTCATGGCTTGTGAAAATGACTCAGGATCATTTTCGGCTCCAATGTTGTAGTCAGATTCTTGTAGATACACAACATAATCACTAGGAATTGCTGATCTCTTTGATCTAGTAGATCTTATTAATGTTGTACCATCATCTTCCTAAGAAGTATGTGGTTCAACTTGTTGTTCAATAGCTCTTGGCAACTCTTGAACTCCTTGATCTACTGGAATATCGTCAACAGCTTGTGGAACTTCAACAATTGGTTGTTCAACACCAGTTTGTACTTGAGGGGTGCTATGAACAATAATCAATCTATCACTTGAAGTGGAAGGTTGAGATTCTGAATGATCCTTCTCAGAAACTATGTTTCTGGTTTGATTACTCCCATTGATCAAGTCATTTTCAAGAAACTTTGCATTTCTTGATTCCACAATCCTAGTGCTGTGAGATGGACAATAAAATTCGTAACCTTTAGACCTTTCAGCATATCCAATGAAATACCCACTAATGGTCCTTGGGTCCAGCTTTTTCTCTTGTGGATTATAAAATCTCACTTCAGACGGGCATCCCCAAACGCGCATATGTCGCAAACTCGGTTTCCAACCTTTCCATAATTCAAATGGCGTTTTAGAAACCGCCTTGGCTGGAACTCGGTTTAATATATACATTGTCGTCTTAAGTGCTTCAGTCCACAAGGATTTAGGAAGATTGGAGCTGCTAAGCATACTTCGCACCATGTCCAATAATGTTCGATTTCTTCTTTCTGCTACACCATTCTGGTCGGGTGAACCAGGCATGGTGTATTGGGCAACAATCCCATGCTCTTGAAGAAATTTAGCAAATGGCCCAGGTGCTTGTCCATCTTCTGTGTATCTACCATAATATTCTCCACCTCTATCTGATCTCACGATCTTAATTTGCTTGCCGCATTGTTTCTCTACTTCAACCTTAAAGATCTTAAAGGCATCTAATGCTTCGCTCTTTTTATGAAGCATGTAGAGATACATATATCGTGAGTAATCATCTATAAAGGAGATGAAGTATCTCTGACCATGTGAATCCATGTCTGGACTACATATATCAGTATATATGATTTCTAATATGTCCGAACTCCTATTGGCACCTTTCTTTGACTTGTTGGTCTGGTTTCCCTTTACGCAGTCCACACAAGTATCAAAATCAGTAAAATCCAGAGTATCAAGTACCCCTTCATTTACCAATCTTTTAATTCTTTCTATGGAGATATGACCTAGTCTCCGGTGCCATAATTTAGAGGAATCTTCTTTAATAACACATCTTTTAGTACCAGTGTGAACATGCATTGAATCATAAGTGGCATTGTTTTGTAAATTAATGCAATAAAGACCATTAGACAAAATACCATTCCCAACATAATCAGATTTATAAAATAGACTGAAAGATTTTTCTAAAAAGTTTAAGGAATATCCAAAAGGTACAAGCCTTGAAACTGAAATCAAGTTTCTAGAAAAACTTGGAACATAAAAGGTCTTTTCTAATTCTAAAACAAAGCCACTACTTAAAGTCAAATAACATGTTCCTATAGCTTCCACATGTGAGCCCATCTTGTTTCCTGATAAGATGCTTTGCTCACTTCCCACTGGTTTCCTTAGGTTTTGCAAACCCTGCAAGGAATTCGAAATGTGAATTGTTGATCCAGAATCAATCCACCATGTGTTAATATTAACATTAACCATATTAGATTCATAACAAACAAATGAGATCAAATTACCTTTGTCTGCAAGCCATTTCTGAAATTTGGCGCATTCCTTCTTCATGTGTCCGTTCTTTTTACAGAAGAAACACTTGGAATCCTTCTTGATACCGGCTTGGGGAGGTACTTTACCTTTCCCTTTCCGTTTGGCTTGAGATTTGCCCTTTCCACGCGTTGTCAGCATTGCACTCTCTCCCAGTTCCATCACCAGCCTTTCTTCCTCTTGAACACACATGGTCATGAGTTCATTAATTGACCATTTATCCTTATGTGAGTTGTATGAGATTTTGAAAGGTCCATATTGGTGCGGAAGGGTGTTCAAGATGTAGTGCACTAGGAAGGACTCCGATATATCAACCTCGAGTTTCTTCAATTGAGCCACAGTGTTCCTCATCTGCATGATGTGCTCGCGCACACCTTTCACACTGGTGAGCCTTAGGGATGAGAACTTCATGATTAGGGTGCTTGCTAGTGCCTTGTCTGAAGTTACAAATTGATCGTCAATGGCCTTCAACAAGTCTCGGACCTTTTCATGCTGATCAATGGAACCACGAATACCAGCTGAAATTTTAGTCTTAATGAACATCATGCTTAGACGATTGGATCGCTCCCATCGTTCATAAAGCGTGATGTCCGCTGCTGTGCTAGTATTAGTGAGTGCCGATGGTTCATCTTTCCTAATAGCATAATCTATGTCCATCCACCCCAAATGAAGGAGAATCCTCTCCTTCCAAACCTTATAGTTATCTCCCTTAAGTCCAGGAATGTCACAACGAATTTCAGAGAAATTTGCAGGTTGTACTACTGCATCAAAATTAAAAATCACATGCTTATGTTAAAATTGAGGCTTAATAAAATTTCATGTTTTACCAATGTAAATCATGCTCAAAATTGAATCTAATGACATAAAATTGCCTGTGGGCTAAATTTTTAATTCAAGCAGATTCAATTATTCATTGTTTTGAACTTTATGATAAAACTATTATTTCATAACTCCTGTGGGTACGTTCTGAAATTTTATCCTAATTAATTACATAAATATAATAAAAATTCCTGTGGGATAAAATTTATTATATTTAGTCTAATTAATTACAAGTTAATGTCTAAATAATCTTTATGTGATCTAACCAATCAAAATATATAATTTTAATTAATTAAAGATGATGTGGCTATTCTCTAATTAATTAAAATTATATAGATCACTAGACATTATTCTTTACATAAATGGCATAAAGAAAATTTAACCAGTAAAAATAATGTTTACTGAAAAGAGTAAGTCAAATTGACATTTTAAATAAACTCCATATAACGTAAATGAGTGCCAAGCAACTGTTTAATTTATAAACAAAACCCGGAGATTGACTGAAGCAGCATTGATCTACTTTGCACTTGCATAGCAAATGCAGTTCGAAGGCTAGCTGGCTTGACTTCAAGCTCCGTCCTTAAGTTTATAAAATAAACAAAAAATAGAAAAGCAAACAAGCTATTCTTTCACAAGATAAATAAAATTAAATTCTTTTTAATAAAAACTAAATCAAAATAGTTGATATTTTGAGGAAATTTATTGTTCTTAATCCACATAAACTTCATGGAGACCAAGAAAACCAACGCTAAAATTAAAATATGCACTAATTAAAAGGTTATTTTTATTAAAAAATATCCTATAAAGTATCCAATGTTACATTTATTTTATACAAAATTGCACTTTAAATAGTAGCATCGCAAAATTCTAAAAGAAGAGTGAATACTCCTTTAAAAATTGACTTGATTCATATTTCTAAAAAATATATCTATGAATATATGGGAAATTTTGGTATAAATACATGTTTAAATTTGGTAAATACATAAAACATGTGAATTGACTAAATAAGAAAATCCAATTGAATGCCAACTTTCCACAAGGGTGGTATGCACCGTGGCAGGTTCGAACCCACCCACATACTTCCGTGGACTGCGTCCAACCACAAACCAAACCAATTCACTTGACACCCAGGATCATTATATATGTTAGTTCTGGATAGGGGAAAGATGCAAAGACTCAAATACAGGGTTTGCACTCTCGTGTCTGCTTTGCTATTGGCAAAACTTTAGGCCTCTATTTTGCCCTATGGCCATCTTTGGCATGTTGAGAGATTGAATATGGATGCTAAAGAGCAAGAATCAATGCTATCACGAGGCAGCATAAATGGGCCAGTTCTGAACAGTAAGAGGATACACGACTGTTGTATCTGCATTCTTCATACGTCTTTTGCATAATATTGGCTCTAACAAAATGAAATCCTGTTCTCAACAAGAGATTCACATTTTCACATGCTACAAGTAATAGCTCAGTTTGATAGAATATGAGAACGCGTTTCTAGTATTTGGGACAATATGAAATAAACGAAATCACGGGATCTTCAGGGGAGTGGAAACAACAGGATTTTTATGCGGTAAAGAACTTTACAACGAACTTGCTCGAGAGGAATGCGTAATCCACCGCTTGCAGCGCTGATTATGAATTCCTCCCTGCGTGAAAAGTCCAGCCCAATCTAATATCCTACCAAGGAATGCATAATCCACCGATTCCAGCGTCAATTACGAATTCCTCAAGAATCTAAGGAAGCGCTAGCCATGATCAGGCAAACCCCAAATCCATGATGGATCAGACATAAATAGATAGATTGACTTACGGGTATGCATGTGCCGACAAGCTTAACTCAGAGATAAACCAGTATAAAGTTTACTAGGACTTTATTTGCAGCGTTGAAATAAAATAATGTTTTCAGAACACATCAAAGCAGAGATACACGGAAGCTCTGATACCAATGTAAGAAAAATTTGCAACAACAATTCTATATGCTTTAAAGAATCTAAAAAAATGAAACTTTAGATGTCCAGGATTACCTCCAGCCATTGATAATGCTCTTCCTGCAAACCACAGTCCACTTGCTTCTTCATTGAAACAACACTCCAGCTTCAATCCAAGCAAAAGGAAAATCATAGAAAATCTGAAGGCACTTCCCAGCTATGCTCTCTCACCTAGATGGTGTAAACAACTGAAGGGGATTAATATGCTAGCTTGGGGACCAAACATATGAATTTATAGCCAAGCTTCCATCAAGCTTCTGATGGCTATGTGTCAGGTGTTCCGCAAATCAAGGCAGAGAACTCCAGATGGAGTAATGGACCACTTCAGAAGCTCCAACCAGAAAATTAATTAACTGCAGTTGATTTCCTTAATTTGAGGAAACTACTGCAGTTGGTTTCTAGAAATTAAGGAAAAACTGCAGTTTAGTTCCATAACTGTAGGTTACAGGTTGGCAAAAATTAATGGAGTTTAACATATGATATATAGATTTTAAAATGGAGGAAATTATGTCAATTGATATACTGCTAATATGGTTGAGTTAGTTTGTATTTTATGTTACTTTTCAATTTTTGTAGTCTTTTTTAGTCTCGTCTAAATAGTAACTAAGCAGATAGCCTGTCTATTTTAGAATAGGGTTACCAAATTTAAGATAACGTGTCTATTTTAGAATAGGGTTACCAAATTTAATTTAATTATGAACAATTATTAGGTGGATAGCTAAATGCATAATATGAAATGAACGATGCATGATATGAAATGTCTATTCAAATGAGTCTCCATTATTCATAAATAAGAGATAAAGAGAGGATCCATTATCATAAACTATATGCCAACTCGTCATAGGTTATATAATTAATAAAATAATAATGAATGATGTCAAATATTATAATTTTATTTTTTGAAGACTCCATTTGAGGATTTTTAATATGTGTTTTTTGAGGAATTTTCTTCCATGCTATAATTGATTTTCTAAAGGTTTTATTTTAAAGAAAATAAATGTCAATTTATAATTATCTTTCATATCAAAAACTATTTTCTTTGTTTTTCTAATTATGAAAGCTCATCCTATACTTGAATAATCTATCCATCAAATTTTTTTAGATAACAGAAATGAAATACCTTAAGAGCTTATGAAAACGATAAAAATGAAATACCTTAAGAGCGTATGAAAACGATAAATTTAACTTATAATCCGCATTCCCAATCTTGTGGACGAACATGTATTTTTCATAAAATTTTAGAATTATTTTTTTGTGAATGGATGGGCTATATGATGAGCATTGCATATATACTTGATGTCCCACCTCAAATTTTCTTTCATTGTAATATTGATTTTCTTGTTACTTCATTCTATTTTGGGTCATTTAAGGATTTTTAAAATTGTTTTTAGGGTTACACTGGTTTTCTAAATATGTGAATATACTAAGTTTTATATTATAGAAGATATTTGCAAATCAACGAATTGGATATCCATAAACAGACCAGAAAGGAAGATATAATAGGTAAAATTTTAGGAGAGAATTTTAATATTATGAGATTAAAGGAAATATTAAAAAAATAAAATATATAAATAATTTTATTAATAAAAATAAAAGTTTAATTGGATGTTTGTTATAATTAAAAGCTGTTAGAGATTGGAGATCCTATTGAAGGCTCAAGTCATAGTTATGGATGAGATGGGTAACCTTCACTTTATGGACCTATCATCAATAAAGTGCATGATGCAGGAGCATTCAATGCAAGGAAAATCATTGTAATTAAGTAGACAAAAGGGCTCATGTATTTTTAGGAAGTTGGACTCCTAAGTGATAAATTGATGTAATATTAGGCTTTTGAGTGCATAAAATAGAAATTAATTAGATAGTGAGAGGAAGTTGTAAATGCTCTCAAATAAATGAGAACATGATTGGTGAATAAATGACAAGAGTTCAAAGTCATTCAAGACTCTTAAAACAGTTTCATGATTCGAGGGACAAGAGAGAGTTTTTAGGAATTAATTGAAGTAGAAGTGGATAGAAGATTTAGGAGTCGAACCAGGATTAGTGAACAACAAAACTTTCTGGCATAAATGTAAGCCTATGGGCAGAGCACAGGGGGGCCACAATATTGAAGAACAGGTCTGTGTGAGACACAAAGTCTCAGATATGTAATTGACTATTTATATTTCTATATAATATATATATATATATATATATATATATATATAATATATATATATAGATGTGTGTTCCTCACTGTGTCAGTGTGTTGAAGAGTATTTCATGAATGAATTACTTGCGAATTGTAGGCTCTATAATAGGTTGTAGGAAGAATTATGAAGGCCACAGAGGAATAGAATGATTCAGAGGAATCATGAATGGATCCTTGAATCCAATTGAGGAAAAAGAGGGAAGCTCTAGGGAGAAATAACGAAGTGAGATTTCACAGAAGAGTAAAGCTCAGAGCTGCAACAGAAGCAGAAGGAAGTGTTCTGAAGGACTACACAAAGGAAAAGAGCAATTCAGAGGATCATAATCGATTGTTGAATCCATTAGAGGGATCAAAGCCAAGGCTCAGGAGGAATCACGTAGTAAAATTGCAGAAAGGGAAAAACCTTAAAGAAGCCGCAACTACAGAAGAAGTAAAGAAATGGTGTAAAACTTAAGTGAAGTGAAAGAGTGAAAGAGTAAAGTATGAGTTCATAGCAACCATTTGATCTAGAAGATCAACAGTCCAGATGATGTCGCTGAGGAGCAAGGCGAAATATTGCATCGGCAAAGTTTATTATACAATTTAAGTCCTGCAAGCGAAAAACCCAACTTACACCGAGAGTTGGTGCAAAACATAGTCGGATTTGAAATCCAGACTTGAAATCCTACAAATAGTGGCCTATATCCATATTGGGTCTGTAAGGATATCCAATCGATGCATGGAAGTGGAAGGGGTCTCACCTTGAGGTTGAGCAAAATGCTATCGCGCGAGTTAATCACAACTGTCGAATTGTGAACCAGATCGATAGTCACGATTTGATCGCTAATTTGCAATCAGAGGAGTTAAGGTTAGAATTTATTGGAATGTCGATGTGTTGATAGCGATAAAGCACTGATCGACGATCGGAGGTTTTGGAGATCGCAGCTACGGAAAGGGTCAGAGCGAAGAGTGGGGCCGACGGATATATAGATCTGGGCGAATTGTTTTTGAAGTTCGAACAAAGGGTTTGAGTGGGGTTTTCCTTTGTATTCCTGAAAGTATTGTGTTGACCCTTTTTAAGGCTAGAACATGTGTTAACTATTCCAATCGTCGCACATCGGAGTCGGAGAAGTGTTGAGGCATATATGCATGCATGACTTGCGAAAGGAGCGATGGTTGATTGTGATAAAGGTAGCCTTGGGAATTGTGCAAAAGTCATATAAAGGCATAAAAAGGTGTGTTTGCGTATGTTTTCCTTTGTAAATAGTTTTATAAGGAAAATAGCATTGATGGGTAAGTTTTATGTATTAACCATATATAACTATTGGTAAAAGGAAAAGGCTATATATATGTGGCTGAAAGGGTTGTATAAAGGTTACGAACAGTTTTAACAGTCCCGATAAGAGAGATTTCAGGAACACTTTAACAAAGGTTCAAATGAAGGATATGAGGAGGTAAATAGTTCTGATAGGAGGTTTAAGCAGGGTGATTGAGTTCCGATATAAAGGAACGGATAAAGAGGGCCTTAACCATTTGACGGTTGAATATTTGACTCCTTTGTGAGTTAAATTCTTAGGACAAATGTGTTTATGCATTTACATGCATATTGTGGGTGTAAGCGAGGCTAACCCTACGTCATGTGGTATCAGATAAAAATTGTAATTGAAACCGTTGGGGTTAAACAAAGCAGAGAAATTCTATGTGAAAGAATTAAAAGAAGAGTTATGTGTTAAGGTGTTTATGCAGGCAAGGAAGGATCAGATTCTAATCTGACAGAAGGAAGGCAAACAGAGGTGATGTGTAGCAGAACTTGCAGATGCAAGAGACAGAGGAAATCCATTCAAAGTATAGGTGGAATGGTGAAACAAGATCATGCTCAGATCTTGAAAGTGAGGTAATATGTTCTATTTCAAATTGAGAATGTGTGTTTTCACACTATTGCACAAGTAACAGCAAGAGAAGCTGTGAGAGGAGAACCAGATGTGTTCTTGAGGACAGAGTAAGGAAAATACTCTAATAGAGATGTGGAAGTGAACCTGAAGAATACAACAAGAGATTGGATAGAGAGGACAACTAAAGTGTCCTAAAGAGAGAGTAAGAGATTGCAGAAGCCTAGAAGGAGCAAAGGTGTTGCTCAAGAGGATGTTCTAGATAGTGGACCTGTGCTTACCAAAAGATTAAGTGAGGAGAGCTTAGTGAGGTAAGATTGCAGTGAGGAGGACTAGCTGTTGCAGAGGCTTGTTGCAGATGAGTAAGGAGCTCATGAAGAAAGAGGAGAAGAAAATGACTACTGATAGTCATAGCAGAGGTTCACAGAGAAGCCACAGTAGAAGAAAGATGAAGAAAGAGGATGCCAAGGAAAATGGCAAGAGGATGAGTTAAGACGAAATTGATAAGGAGATTGCAGAGTTAAAAGAACAGCTCAATGAATTAAGGAGAATAGTAGAAGAAAGCCAGGGACTAGGTTGGGTCTTGAGGAAGAAGCCAGTAAAGTGGCATAAATTGCAGAGAAAGCTACAACAGAGACAAGTAAGGTGGATGATGGAAAAACTCAAAGAAGCGGAGATAGAAATGGAAGAGTCCATTTGTGAACCAGAACAGGGAGAAATTTTGTGAGAAAGTGAAGATGAAGACTTGAAGAATGAAACTTCAAGTGAGGCTAAAGGGTCACAAGGTTTTAAATCTAATAATTTGTGTATGTTTGCAGGTGAAACATGTAAAGAAGGACAATTTGATGATATTTTCATAAAAGAGGAAGAAGACAAACATAATCTAAATTATATTCTGGAAGAAGATGAGATAGATAGGTCTCATATGCAGTTGGGGAAAGATATCAAGCAACCAGGTGAAGGGCTTGAGGAGATTGAAGAGGAGACCATCGAAGATTTTCTTAATCATATGAAGGATTTAGAACAACAAGGAGATATGATGGCTAAACCATCAAGTGGGACCATAGGGTCTTATGTTTCTAAGACTGATAGTTTTTCTATGGACGCAAAACAAATGCAGGGGAATTTTTATGTAGATGGTAAGACAAGGATAGCTCTTGGGGAAGATAAAAAGCAAGAGACTGAAGATGAACTTGAAGAAGAGACTATGTTAGCTGAAAACATACTAAACGATCATCAATCCACTATGATAATACGCACAATGGAGATAGCCATGGAAGCTGTTGAGACAATCAAGGAAAAAGAAGCACATCTACTGAAAGATGTTAAGAAGGAAGAAGTCTATGCAAAAGACTTAGCAAAAGGAAAAAACTACATATGATGAATTCTCTAACAAAGGAAGGTATGGAAAATTGTGTGAAATTTCCAAATTCTACTCCAATTGAAATTATTGAGTTATATAGAAAATTAGATTTTCAAAGAAGGGAGTTAGAAAAACAGAGAATAGATGTTTAAGAAAGACTGCTGAAAAAGGAAAACAAAAACATTTTCATGAATGACAATCATAAGAAAAAAGAGATGGATATGAAAGTTCAATAGATTGACACTGCAAAGGAAGGAGTTCACTATAGTGGATAGGAGCAAGAAGACATCATCAGAGCAGATGATATGGAGGAGAGACTAATTGAAAGTCTCATGAGTTCTTCTGAGAATTCAAAACAACATACTGATGTGCTGACAGAGGAGAAAGAAATAGAGTAGCAAACTGAATTGTTTCCAAATGAAGATGAGGCAAACAAGCTTTATGCCTTTGATTTTAACAAGTGCTTTGTGAGTGCAGGTTTAGGTGGAGATGTTGGAGGAAATTTGGCAGAGATGAGAAGCCAAATCAAAATGAAAGAAGAAGATTCTATGGAAGAACTTAATCCATGGAACAGAGATACGAAATTGCTGTAGAGAATGCTGGAAAGTCATGATTCAGAGCAAAGAAAAATAATCATCAAAGTGGGTAAGGATGATAGGGAGGCAGCAAGCAAAGCAAAAGTTGGAGCAAACAAAGAAAAATTTGGAGTAAGCAAAGAAAAAGTTGGAACAATAGAAAAAGAAGAAGAAAAAATAAACTAGCAGCTATGTTGGGCAATTTAATTGCTTAAATTGCTTTCATTAAATTATCAACCAGGGAAACTCGTAAGCTTGTGATGATGCCAACAAAATATATGCAGGGGTAGGCAACTAACTCTAAGTCTAACTAAATGATTTATGATTCAAGATAATATGCGAGGGAAGAGGCTCCTAATTGAGGAGGTCTTGGTTGTCCTTCCCTATAGTATTATAGATTGAAAAGAAATCATTGATTACATAAAACTAGAAACTTGAAATAAATACAAGAGAATGAATTTAATTGTTGTTCAGATTCAAATAGAGAGAGAAAATAGCTTAGTCCCTTGATTGTACCCTCATATACTGATCCAAACTAAACTAAGATTCATTCATAAGCATAAGAAATGAAATAACATGAAACTTAAAAGTAAAAGAATGAATTTCAACTATCATGCAAATCAAATAGAGGTAGTACCTCACTTAGACCCTTGGTTGTTCCCTCATATGCTGATAAGATTTTAATTTAAAACTCATTCATCAATCACAAACAAATCCTCAAACCTCTAAGCAATGAAATAAGATCTATTATGAAATAAAATGTTCTTTTGATCTTTTTAGAGTGAGCTCAATTCTCCTAAGAACAAAGTGACAAGCTATTCCATAAATTCATATACTACATTAACACAATTTATATCTAAACCTATATAATGGAAATTTATGTAAAATGAAGCTTTATTCTATTCCCCGGCAATGACGCCAAAATGTTGGGAAATTTAACTGCTTAAATTTCTTTAATTAAATTATCAACTAGGAAAACTTGTAAGCTTGTGATGATGCCAGCAAAATATATGCAGGGGTAGGCAACTAACTCTATTTCTAACTAAATGATTTATGATTCAAGATAATATGCAAGCGAATAGGCTCCTAATTGAGGAGGTCCTGGTTGTCCTTCCCTACAGTATTATAGATTGAAAAGAAATCAATGATTACATAAAACTAGAAACTTGAAATAAAGACAAGAGAATGAATTTAATTGTTGTTCAGATTCAAATAGAGAGAGAAACTAACTTAGTCCCTTGATTGTACCCTCATATACCGATCCAAACTAAACTAAGATTCATTCATAAGCATAAGAAATGAAATAACTTGAAACTTAAAGTAAAAGAATGAATTTCAACTATCATGCAAATCAAATAGAGGGAGAGCCTAACTTAGACCCTTGGTTGTTCCCTCATATGCTGATAAGATTTTAATTTAAAACTCATTCATCAATCACAAACAAATCCTCAAACATCTAAGTAATGAAATAAGATCTATTATGAAATAAAATGTTCCTTTGATCTTTTTAGAGTGAGCTCAATTCTCCTAAGAACAAAGTGACAAGCTATTCCATAAATTCATATACTACACTAACACAATTTATATCTAAAACTATATAATGGAAATTTATGTAAAATTAATCTTTATTCTATTCCATCATAAGTTGGATACATGCTCCAAGAGTCCTCCCTTTGGAATAGAGGAGGTACTCCTATTTATACAAAAGCTAAGATAACAAACTCATAAATGTAGACCCACTATTCTCTCCTTTGACCCACATATTTCTCAACCAATGGTGACACATAATCCTATCCTCCATGATCTCCTCCATGAGGTCCATGATCTTCTCCATGAGGTTCATGATCTTCTCAAATTCGAATTTGAATATAGAGTGCCACATAAGGATGCCTTGGAAGCTTCCTTTGTACCTACACATGTCAACAAACTCATTCTAATTGTTAGGTATAAGTATAAGCATATTCGTTTCTAAAGTTTAACCATAAATCCACTTTAAAATGTTAAGAATTAATAAAATTTGGAAAAGCATAGTTATAACCCAATGATGAGGTAAATGTAATGATGTGGAGGTGGAATGGAGGTGACATGAAGGTAATATAGAAGTAATGTTAAGGTATTGGTGAATAATGGAGTGAGAATAAGGACTATTTTGAGGCCCAACAAGCTACAAAGTGGAAGTAACCAGTAGTAGTTTGAAAAATTAGTGGACAACAGGAGCAACCTGAAACAAAGAGATGGAGGCAGAAGTAAGGAGCAGAACATGGATTAGTCCAAGGATGTACTGGAGACAAAGATTGAAGAGATGTGGCAGTTGATGGTGAAGCAGTCCAAATGGAGGAAAATGGTAGCAGTAGGAAGGAAGATCAATCAGAGTATGAGCCTAATTGACAAGGAGAGGAAGATGAAACAAAATGCAACAGACATACAACAACAACAAAGGAATAAGACATTTGGGCAGTTACAAAACAAAGTATGGGATCCAGGAAGACAAAGATCAGAAGACACATGATCAGGAGATCATGAATACTTTCTACTTTGGGAGTCTGATGCAGGAGCATTCAGCCCAAGGAAAATAATTGTAATTGAGTAGACATAAGGGGTCATGTATTTTTAGGAAGTTGGATTCCTAAGTGATAAATTGATGTAATATTAGGCTTTTGTGTGCATAAAATAGAATCTAATTAGATAGTGAGAGGAAGTTGTAAATGCTATGAAATAAATAAGAACATGCGTGGTGAATAAATGACAAGAGTTAGAAGTCAATTAGGACTCTTAAAATAGTTTCATGATTCAAGGGATGAGAGAGAGCTTTTAATAATTAATTGAAGTAGAAGTGGACAGAGGATTTAGGAGTCATCTCAGAGGATTTAGGAGTCGAACCAGGATTAGTTCAATAGAACTTTCTAGCATAAATGTAAGCCTACGGGCGTAGCACAGGGGGGCCATGATATTTAAGAACAATCCTGTGCGAGACATAGAGTCTCGGATATGTAATTGATTGTTTATATATATATATATATATTATATATATATATATAATATATATATATATATGTTTATTCCTGACTATGTCAGTGTGTTGAAGAGTATTTCATGAATGAATTACTTGTGAATTTGTAGGCTCTGTAATAGGATGTAGGTAGAATTCTGAAGGACACAGAGGAAGACAATGATTCAAAGGAATCATGAATGGATCCTTAAATCCAATTGAGGAAATAGAGGGAAGCTATGGGGAGAAATGGCGAAGTGAGATTTTGCAGAAGAGTAAATCTCAAAGGTAGTTGAGCAGCGAAAGTAGAAGACAGAGTTTTGAAGGAATTCACAGAGGAAAAGAGTGACTTAGAGGATCATAATCAATTGTTGAATCCATTAGAGGGATCAAAGCAAAAGCTTAGGAGGAATTGCACAGTAAAAAAGCAGAAACGGTGAAACCTTAAAGAAGTCAGAACTACAAAAGAACTGAAGAAATGGCATAAAACGTAAGTGAAGCGGAAGAGCAAAAGAGTAAAGTATCAGTGCATAGCAGCCATTTGAACTGGAAGATCAATGATCTAGATGATGTCACTGAGGAGCAAGGCAAAATATGCATCGACAATGTTTATGATACATTTTAAGTCTCGCAAGCAAAAAACCCAACTTACATTAAGGATCGGTGCAAAACACAGTCGGATTTGAAATCCGAACTTGAAATCCTATAAAGAATGGCCTATATCCATATCAGGTCCACAAGGATATCACATCGATGCATGGAAGTGGAAGGGGTCTAGTCTTGAGGTTGAGAAAAATGCGATCGTCCGAGTTAATCACAACCGTCGGATCATTAACCAGATCGACGGTCGCGATTTGATCGCTAATTCACAATTGGAGGAGTTAAGGTTAGCGATTATTGGAATTCCAATGGGCCGATAGCGATAAAGCGTTGATCGATGATCAGAGGTTTTGAAGATTGGATCTGCAGAAAGGGTTAGAGCAAAGAGCAGGGTTGACGAATATATAGATCTAGACAAACTATTTTTGAAGTCTGAACAAAGGGTTCGGGTGGGGTTTTCCTTTGTATTCATGAAAGTATTATGTCGAGCCTTTTTAAGGCTAGAACACGTGTTAACTATTCCGATAGTCGCATATCGCAGTCAGAGAAGTGTTGAGGCATATATGTATGCATGACCCGCAAAAGGAGCGATGGCCGATTGTGACAAAGGTAGCCTCGGGAATTGTGTAGAAGCCTTATAAAGGCAGAAAAAGGTGTGTTTGCATATGTTTTCCTTTGTAAACAGTTTTATAAGGAAAATAGTGCCGATGGGTAAGTTTTACGTATTAACCATATATAACCAAAGGTAAAAGGGAAAGGTTATATATATGTGGCTGAAAGGGTTGTATATAGGTTACAAAGGGTTTTAACAGTCTTGATAAGAGAGATTTGGGGAAGGCTTTAATGAAGGTTCAAATGAAGGATATGAGGAGGGAAATAGTTCTGATAGGAGGTTTAAGTAGGGTGATTGAGTTCTGATATAAAGGAATGGATAAAGAGGGCCTTAACCATTTGGCGGTTGAAGATTTCACTCCTTTGTGAGTTAAATTCCTAGGACAGATGTGTTTATGCATTTACATGCATACTATGGGTGTAAGTGGGGGTAACCTTCCGTCAATGCACACAAATACAAAAATACCCATCCTTGCTACAAGTTTAGATGGCACAAAATCTTGGAATGAAACGTCAACATTTGGACTATGGATGGTTGGTATGAGGTTCTTCCTTCTATGGAAGAAGGAACCAAATGTTGTAGGTCTCCTCTATCGCTTCTACAATATGACTATTTTTATTCGAGTTGTCATCAGAGTAGCATAGTAGAAACATGATGGATTCCTAAATTGGCAATGGGATCTAGGTGGAGTACACGCATTCGAGGTTATGATATAGAAAAGCTTCAACACCATGAAGATAATTCCCTTGGTTTACTTGTATGATGAAAATAAGGTTTGGGATCTAGGATTAATATAATGGGTGAATTGCTTCACCATGCGTTACATCTTGAATGGAAATCACAGGGTGAAACATATGAATGAGCGATAATGAAATATAACTACCCTTATCTAGGGAGTGAGCCAAACAAAGATAAAACCCCATTATTGTGGTTTGCACCTATAAAGTTACAATTTTCAAATTATTCTACAACCAATTACTCAAAGACAAGAAAATGAACATTAAATCTTCAATTGATTAGTATGTAAGCATAGTTTGCATTTGCATTGTTTGCAAGTAGTCTGCCTAATACAAAATAATGATAATTTTCCCACCAAGTCAATTTTGTGGACTTGAAAGCACCTATGTATCCATTTCTTGCTTGGGAAGAGTTGTTGAATGAGATGGAAGTTACATGGACAAGTGGATATCAAATTGAGTTAGAAACACATATTGTTGAGTGGGGGTTTTGAAGGAGAAGTGCCAAAGTTATACTTGGAGTACAAGGAAATGTTACTAATGTTATTTCTTCTATATTCTTATTATTGACTATGGAAATGAAATTTTTTCTAAGAAAATGGTTCAAAAACTTGTCTTCATAGGGCTTCAAATGCTTTAAATAAGGACAATATTTTACTATGATAGCATAGTAAGAAATTTTTGTCGACAATTTCTTGTTCAATTTCAATATGGGAACAAGGAGCTTTCAGGTAATGTGAATGTCAGCTTCCTAATATGACCCTAGGAGTTAGGAATATTGATGAGGAATGGATTACATTATAGTAGAGTGCTTCACAGTATAGTATAGTATAGTAGAGTGTGACAGTAATGCAGGGTGTATTTGTGTTAGTGTTATACAATGGATATATGCCAGAGCATTCTATAGGTATATATCGGATCCTAGTATTCATATACAAGTTATGGATTACTTGGGTAAAATAAATCTCACGAAGGGAGGATTGTAATGTCACTTTCTGAATGATCAATTAATTTAAATATTTAATATCACTTTAGTGAAAAAGAAACATTTGTAGGGTGATGCAATTAAAAAATGTGTTATTAAGGGACTATGGAGAAATGAGGAGGAAAATGTATAAAGCCACTTTGTATTATTATTAAATGGGTAGAAGGTTAAAAGGGGAAATCCATGGTATTGTAATGATAAAAGTTATAAAAAGAGAATTGGAGCTCACTTCTGAGCATGCACTGGTTATTAATTATTATATTTGTTTTGAGAACTCTTGTAGCTTGAGAATATGAGTGAGAATCCATGTGAGGAGGTTTAGTTTCTATGGTGAGAGGTCCACCTTAGCTAATCCAACCAAATTGGGTTCGGCACTAAATTTATCTATCCTAATTTAACAATAGGAAGAGTTACCCATACTTCCTCACTAGCGCTTCACTTTTTAGAATGAGGGATCACTTAGATCATTCATTAGTGCTTGATAAGAGGACAAAAAAGAGAAAGACCAATTAGGTTTTTCATATGTGTTAAAGATTGAAGACAATGTTATGAAATATAGACTGAATAGTATTTTTTTGCAGAACTACTACTAGGATTCAAAGACTAATCATTGCCATAATTTATATCTTTTTGAAAAAACGAAGTTACCTACAACCAATCAATCATGCCATTTTCTTGCATGCTACCGATTTCATATTTTACTAATGAGCATTTAATACCCTATTTTATATTAATAAATAATTTGGATGAGTAATTATTGTTCATCATTATGGAGTTTTATTGTTTTATATAATGGATAAAAGTTTCATTATTTAATGCATGTAAATTATTTGACGAAAATGTCTCCATGCATTCTAAGTGTTTCACAAAATATCACGATGAAAAGTGTTTTTCAAATTTCCCAATATTTTTTTTTTTTAAATTATTGTCATGTTTTAAAAAGTGACATTACATACTAAACATGCTCTAGAGCACTACATTCACGGTTTTTTACTAGTTAAATCTTTTTGAATTCTATATTTGAAATTGCCATAGCATTGCATTTTATTATTAAACGAGTACCATTGCTCCAAATAATATGAATCGAGTATAGTGCACCATTTGCAAGTTGCATTATGTTTTGCAATCATGCACCGAATGCTTTATTTGATGGAAAAAAATTATTGAAATTCACAACAAAGAATTCATTATACTACGACGTTAAATTTATAAGGTACCATTGGTGCATGACGACATTGATGCACAATAAATAATTATATGGGTGCGCCATTTACCATAGAAAAATGAGGCTATGGTGGTTCCTATTTTATGATATAGCAAACACAACATTGATGCACAATAAATAATTATATGGGTGCGCCATTTACCATAGAAAAATGAGGCTATGGTGGTTCCTATTTTATGATATAGCAAACACAGATCCCTATGTGCTACATAAAGGACCTACACACCAATGATTCTAAGCTAGCTATTGAACTTTATATTTAAAATTGTGTTTCTTTACTAAAGGATCAATAGGGAACCAAATAACATGAATCACTGCTTGTTGTTCGACATAGCACGTTGTTTTCTATGTGCATTACTTTTTACAAAAATCATGATCGCATGTTTTATTCAATGCAAAACTTTTGAATTTATTATTTATCAGTGAAGTGCACTAAATTTATCAAGTTAGAACAATGCACCATATATGATGGAACATTGTAACGACATCAATGCTCCACAAATGACGGAGAACTGTAACTATACCAGCGTTCTAATTAACATGCAATAGCATGATTATGGTGGTCTTTGTTGTCCACTATAGCAAATTATAGCTAGTGCATGAGCTATTAAAGGCATACCAATGGATTTACCACATTATTTCGTTAAACATAAAATATTGATAGATTCAATATAGATATATGTGTTTATTTTATAATTTCAATTTCTAATATTTGTATGTGTTTGTAACTAGGTTAACATTGTATGTGAATTAAAGATGATGAAGATGAAGATGAGGAAAAGAAAAATAATATGAATAATAGGTTGACATGTACAAATTTGTGTGTGAATAGGTTTACATGTACAACTTTGTATGTGAATGGGAGGTTAGAAAGAGGGAGAGGGAGATAATTCATCTCCCTATGAGATATTAGAGACATTTCATATTGAGAAATGTTTAACTCCTCAAGCTTTATGAGGTCACTACATCATGCAAGTCAAGGATTCATGGTTAGTGTTGATATATCATATCATCCCATAGAGGAGGATATTCAGTTTATCATCATATCTTCTATGAGGGAGGAAGTCTAGCCCTTCCCTAACTTACCACTCAACATTTTAGGAGATATCTAATTGGCATATATGTAAAGATATGTCATCCTACACATTGTTCATGCTATATACTTCTAGTTGTGAATAGATTCATTTTCTATAGAGGATTTTTGGTTCCTATACCTTATTTTCCTGTCAATGAAACACATTATCTTTGATAGGAAGCACAAAAGTTTCTTTTTGATATACTATGTAAATAGTTTAGTTCAAAGTCCTTCTCTAATTAAGAAGTTATAACTACTTTTGTGATATTTTTCCTTTATTTATATCGTTGTCACTATGTTTTTTGTGGGAGTTTATTCTTCCCACTTATTTCATAGTTATTTAATTTATTTTTTGAGAAGCTTCATGCCACTTAACTAATAGTACCTCACATCCGTCATAAACCTATGAATGATGCATGCATGCACTTGTGGGGGCAATTGTTTCATAAGCGGGGTCGAGTATAATAGTTGTGTACTTCAATTCATAAAGAGATATCTGATTTTTGGTTATAGAGGAACATCCTTTGCTCAATATTATACAATACCCATATATTGGGATTGGTTGAAAAGGATATCTAAACATCCTATTTACTCTGATTGATCCACTAGATGGTTGAGGTGACATTGTTGTTATGTTTTGAGAATTTTAGTTGTATATGTTTTCCTCTTATTTCGTGAAAATGAAAATTATTGCAATTTTTTTTTTTTTCAATTATCTTATCATGAGTATCCATTTTTTTGTTGATATTGGCAAAGATTTTGGGCAAAATCCCCGCCAACTAGATCATGAGATGTATGAGGCACATCAAAATCCTCTAGCACATAGAACAAGATTCAAAATAGCTTTGAAATCATGTGGTATATTGCATATGTAATTTAATTGCTAGGTGCGGAATGGTACCTATAAATGTCCAACAAATATTACAAGACCCATGTTCATATGATATGGATGAAGCTTATTTGTAATCTGACACCATTAATGTGTCATGTTGTTAATGTCCTCAACCTCATTCAAATATTGACAGATGGTTCTCATTATAATTAGTTTGGACCCTTCTCCTATGATGATGCTCCTAATCTTGCACCTCCTAATACTCCACCGCTTGCTCCTATATTAGATCCACCTACATACTTCATCCTCATTCACTACATCATTCGCCACCATTAGATCATTCACCAAATCAATCAAAATACCCTTATCCTTCTTAACCACCTATTCCTGCATTTTGTTGACTAAAATCCCCTTCTCCTCATCCATTATATGATTCTCCACCACTATAACATGCTTAGTTCTTTAGTGCTCGATTATATAGGGTACAATTGATTTTCCTTCTTCATGGCCTTAGCAATCAACTTTGACACCACTTTGTTACATACTCCTCAATGACTTATAGAGTTTATGGGGTAGCCAAAATTTTGTTATTCTATTTACTAGCTTGACAATAAGCATTTACACCAATTTATCATACACCCCTACTAAATTTATCCATGCTCACTTGAAAAAAACCCAATTTTCATCTCTCATACATTTTTCAAACACTTTACATGTAAATATTTCTTTAAATACTTTGTATGCAACCAATTGAGAAGTATTTTTATTTTAGGCATTTTGTCAAACATTTTGTATGAAATCAAAGAAGAAACATTGCTTTGATTTCACTTCTAACATACTAGTTTAAATATATCACCCAATCATGCAACTTTTTATTTATGTCCTTAAGGTATTTTATAAAATAGTTTGCATGCAAATTGTAATAAAACACTTTGAACACATTTCATCAAAATTTTTGCATGAAAACATGAATATACTAGATACAACACTAATATCATACAACAATATAATATAATATATATATATATTATATTATATTATATATATATATATATATATATTATCCCCATTCACAAAATAACATTACGGTTTGGGCATTTCTTCAAACCCTTTGCATGAAAGCTAGTATAGAAACTTCCTCAAGGCATATCTCCCAAATTGTGGTAGTCCAAGTTCTAAAAATTGAACCAGATGATCAATGGGACTTCCTCTCACTATGGTTCAAGTTTATGGTTTTGGAGCCTTCGAGAACAAAATTTATAGCAGAAATTCCAACATGACATGTTGGATGCATGATTTTGGGAGCATAAAAAATATCGAGATTCAATGATCATATATCCTACAATATCACAACCAAAAATATAAAAGTTGGATCATACAATCAATAGGATTTCTTCTCACCATGGTCTAAGTTTTAGCTTATGGAACCTTGCAAAAGAATAGTGATAGAAGAAATTTGAACATAACCTATTTGATGCATGATTTGAGGAGCATACAAGAACGTATACTTCTTATAATAATATCTCCTAGAATATCATGACCAAAGACATGAAAATTGAATTAGAGAATCAATATGATTTCCCCTCATTATGGTTCACATTTCAACTTCTAGAAACTCCGTGAAGAATTTTTATAGAAAAAATTCCAACACAACTTGTTTAAAGAATATTTTAGGAAGCCTATCTTCCTTAACTAATGTTATTACATAATCTAATACATATAAAAATATACATCCAAATAGTATAGCCACTACAGTGATGATGATTTATTCTGAATGGTAGTTACATTTACATAAAACTGTATATGTCAGAAATATCATCAACACAAAAATCAATATTTATCTGTATTAGCTCAAAAAATATTGGAAGTTGAATTATGTTCAACCATGTTCCACCCCACCATAGGCTCAACTAGGATGTAATGTTTCTCACAGCTAGCCACCTCGATGCTAAATCTTGATGCCTTGATAAGAACTTAACTGAAAGGTATTTCACACACTAAAATTCAAACTAGATTTTAGCACCAAAAGTGAAGGTAGTTCTCCTTCACACAAACATATTAAAACTAATTGATCATCCTTTCAATCTTTTACCAAGCCCAAATTAAAAGAACACCATGTAGAATTTCATAGGACAAGGGATTCCTCTAATATATGTAGTCCCTTTTCCCTACATTCTTCAATTCTATATTTTCCACACATAACGAGGAATATCCTCAATTGTTAGAGCCATCCAGTAAAATGAAAAGAAATGCAACACATTCATTTCCTATTACACAAGTTGTCACCAATTCTCATGCCAATTTGAAAATAAGAGTCAGGGGGGGTAATATTATTAGAGAATAATAGAAGAGAGAAAAAATATAATGGTAAAAATGATTAAGAAGAATCCCTTGATTGCTCCCCCATGTTATTTTTATAATCACACCTTGACCCTAAATCTTCCTAACCTTTCATCTCCCTAGGAAATATAATCATCATATCAAAGGGAAATATTCGCCCAAGGTATATTTCTCCTTTGAAGTCAGGCACTCCCCCTCCCAAATGAATCATAATATTTTAGTGATATCCTTTCATCACCTCTAACAAAATTTCTAATAAAAATAAGCATTACATGATAAAATAAAGTTTGAAATCATAACATCAATTTTTCCACCCCAATATTATATGTTCTTAATTACATTACAAAATTTGGGGTAGTGAAATGGGTATCATAACCACCTAGTCCTACATTAGATTAACTAACATCCCCTCACACCCCTTCACATGCATTAGTATCTAGACAATCCATTTATTTACCTCCTTCTCCTCCTCTTTGTTAGAAATACTAAGAGGCCTAGGGGGAGGGGATCAAGAGTTCTTGATAATTGATCTTGACCCAATTTTCGCTCTTCTTTATAATTTTAATTGAGTCATATTTTAACTAGCACATCTAATCATAATCAAATAAAATATGTAAATCATGAGAAACATATAATAATAAATGGATACCACAAATAAATAAGTCAGTATACACATCATCACATAGACACATTGGATATTAAGTGGAAAAACCAATAAGGAAAATCCATTGTTGTTATTATATTTGTCTTTTGATGACGGTGTTGGAGCCACCAACAAAGGGGATCTCCCCAGTATGAATTCCCAACTAGACCTCACACTGTTTGGTGTAGGAGTACCATCTGGTACGATGGTCCGATTTCCATTATCTTAGAGATTTGCCTTAGATCTTACTTTTCATCACATGAGAGTGTTAGGCTTGTAACTTCAAGAAAGCAAGTTGAGTATACCTGGTGAGTGCATAATGTAACTTTGTGTCTGGGCTCTCTTATTGCGTAGGAGAGGGTAAAAGTGTGCCTCTAGATGAGAGGTAGTAGTACCACCTAGAGAGAGACATGCGTGAAAATGAAAAGGGTTTGTCCAGCATCTAGCAGAATAGTCCACAATGGATGCGACAGTCCTTAAAACCGAAGTGCAAGGGAAAAAGCGTACATCATCCAGCAGAGTAGTCCACATGGGGGTGACTATAACCAAGGAAAACAAGAATGGTCTGTGTAATGTCTGGCAGAGTATTCCACACGTATGAGACAACAATGATAAACAATACAACACATCTTCAACAATCACTATTAGAAAATGATGGAATTAGTGACTAGGTGACTAAAATTGTTAGTCAACATAGCTTTTCCAATTGAAGTACTACAAAATGAGCAATATTAAGTGATTAACTAAAAATAACTAGCGTAAACAACTAATTTAGTCTCGAGTTAAAATATACGACTAGGTAATAAGTAATAGAACTAAAAATGACTAACATGAATGACTAATTTAGTCTGGTAAAATAAATATGACTACTTAGCAAGTAATACAATAGTACAAATCAGTTGTTTATGTTAGTCATTTTAATTATGTCACTTTAGTAATCTAAAGTTATAAGTGATAGGGGATCTAAAAGTTGTTATAGATTGGCTAAAAGGTTACACTTCCTTAAACACTTATTTATTGCACCAATGGACTATTAGAGTTATGGAGCTTATTAGAACCTTCATAGTTATAGCCTTTGATCACATTCACAGGGAATTACATTAAAATATTGATAGAAAATCCAAAATGGTAGTGGGATTATAGCTAGCTCAAATACATTATGAAGAATACCTACAAGGAGAAGTGTTGAGTAATTAGTAGAGCACACATTTCCTTTAGTTGAGGACTTAAATTTTCATGCATATGTACATTTTTAATTATTAGGGTCATATCCATTGAAATTAGGATACTATTCTTATGAAATTATTTTGAATACTATGGGGATTTTCATATTGCCTGAACAATAGATGTTGAACATATTACAATATTATGTCGTTCAGGTAAAGAAAATTTAGTTTTTGTTAGATGATGTAAATTACATTTTTGCATTAATTTTAATACAAAAATTATGTCTTTTTCTTATTGGAAAAAAAAATTATAGCATTTCCCACAACATAAGTTAGTAGATATAATTTGCGTAGGAATACATGCAACTACAAGAATATTTGCTTAGTTTCTAAAGATAGTTTGATTTCATAACAAAGATGATCATTATTTGTCTTCTCGGTGCCATATGCCATTGTTGGGCTTTCATGATGGCTCTGTGATGGTTTGGATTCCTGTTAATAGGCGTGTGAACCCCTAGGTGTGCACACAACTTGTTGAATTTGAATATTGGGTTTGAAACTTGGTAGGAATAATGTTGTGTATGTTGTATGAAAGGTTGTTGAGGTTTCAAGACAATTTTTTTTTTTTTTCTACATTAAGACTAACCTAAGTACCCACGGGGATTTGAACCGGTGACCTATCGCAAGGAGTGCCTTAACAAAGCACCCATTCACCATCAATCCAAAGCCCCGTGGGCTGAGGTTTCAAGACATTACCTTGAATCCTACAAGAACATTTTTCCACCCTTTAAACCCTATGTTAAACACTCCATACTTTGGTATTGATGTGAAAAATAAATTTCATGAAAAATATATATTTCTAATTTATACAAAACCATACATCAAATACATGAAATTATGCTAGAATTATACAAAATATCCAGGTATGATTTTCCTAATAAAAATTTCAAACACATATAAATAGCCTAGATCCATCTTAGCCACGGATCTATCAGGCGTCGAGAGGGTCCAATCTCTTCAGGTGAAAACCTCTTTTTTTAGTGTAAAACTTGAGGAAAGGTGTTCACCTCGAGACATCTGATCCCTCTATGTGCTTGATAGATCCAGGGTTAAGATGAATCTAGGTAGGTTATATAATACCATATAATATCTACTTTTTTATTTATGTGTCTCTTTCTTATTCACTCTCTCTATTTCCAACCCAAACATGCACACGCTCTCTCCATATCTATTTACCTCTCTCCCCCTCCCTCTTCCTCTCTACCTCTCTCTATCTCTCTCTCTTCCCTCCCAATTTCCTCTCTTATTCCACCTTTCTCCCCTTATATATTTCTTCTTCCTTCCCTCTCTCTCTCCTCCTCCTCCAACTCCATCCCTCTCTACTTCTCTCCCTTTATTCCTCTCTCCCCATTTCTCTCCCACCTCCCTCTATATCTCCCCCCATCTCTTTCTCTCTTTTTCTCTATTCCTTCCAAAACTCTCTCTCTCCAACTCTATCCCTATCTCCCTTTCTCTTTCCTTCTCTCTCTCCCCTCAATCTATGTGTCTCCATATTTTTCTCTTCCCCTTCTCTCCCTATCTTTCTCTTCCCTTCTCTCCTCTCTCCCTCTACCTCTCTCCATCTCTCTCTCTCTCTCTACCCTCCAGATTTGTCACTATCTTCCTCCCTCTCCCACCCCTCCCTCTGTCCCCTTCACTTTTATGTTTTTCATCCCTTGGATGCTTAATTGAGATGGATCTATGTTGGTTCTTACTAGCACTATTTATATTATATAAATTTCACACCTTTAAATATAAAAGTATTCTCATTTTTAATTTTATTAAAACTTTACTTTAATTTCTATGGGAATAGTTTTAATGGTGGTGAGGATAAAGAGTTTAGATATATCTCAAAAGTAATTATAATCTTTTTCCTTTTAGTGTCAATTTAAAAAGTGTTATAAAATTAAATTAAAATAAATTATTTTTATTGTGAAATATGTTATGGTTTTTGGGCATGTGGTATTGATAAGCCATGGTATTGGCCCACAATATTGTAACGAAGCCTATTTACAAGTTAATAATATCCATGGTAAAGTTGAGATAAATATCCATGGTTAAGAATCTTTTCATATTGTTAAAATATATTTTGATTGTGAAATAAGTTATGATTTTTTGGCATGTGGTATTTACAAGCCTTGGTATTAGCCCCAGCTATTATAACAAAGCCTATTCACAAGTTGATGAATGTCCATGATTACAAATATTGTCATATTGTTATAAAATATTTTGATTGTGAAATAAGTATGTTTTTTGTGCATAAGCGATGGCATTGGTTCATTGTATTGTAACAAAGCCTATTTACAAGTTAATAATATCCATGCTAAAGTGGGGTTGAATATCCATGGTTAATAATATTTTCATATTATGATTGTGAAATAACAAAACCTATTCACAATTTGATGAATGTCCATGATTATGAATCTTGTCATATTGTTATAAAATAATTTGATTGTGCAATAAGTATGTTTTTTATGCATAAGCAATGGAATTGGCTCATGGTATTGTAAAAAAGCCTATTTACAAGTTAATAATATCCATGGTAAAGTGGGGCTGAATATCCATGGTTAATAATATTTTCATATTTTGATTGTGAAATAAGTTATGTTTTTTTTGGTAAGTGGTATTGATAAGCCATGGTATTCGCCCATGGTATTGAAACAGAGCCTAGTTTTTATAGGGTAATGATATCCATGGTAATGTGGGGGTGAATATCTATGGTTAGGAATCTTGTGATATTACTATAAAATATCTTGGTTGTGAAATAAGTTATGGTTTTCAGGCATGTGGTATTGATAAGCCATGGTATTGGCCCATAGTATTGTGAAAAAACCTATTCACAAGTTCATAACAAAATCAAAATATAACCAGTTGATTTTTATTATTGTAAACTTTATTATTAATTAACCGAACATTTAAATGTTTATGTTTATAGTCATCTCGATATCACTTTTAATCTTTTCATATTTTTTAATTAAGTTGATATTTAAAATTGTTTACATACTTACATTACGCCTACACATGTGCTCTATATTGGGCATTTCCATTATTAAAAGATTAATATACTGAACAATTACCATCAAATTTAATCTCTAACTTCTTTAGTAATTAGTCCCAACTTTCTAATGGAGCTCCATAGACAAGTCCAAATTATGTAATGGAAGGATGAATTCAAAGGGAAACAAGCAAAAAAATTTAACGGGCTTAATTTACTATCCAACCATAGCCAGCAAATGTGAATATAAACCACATAACAATTTAAATTAGTTTTCCAATAAATAATGGCATCGTCTACCAAGGCCGCAACTAGGATGGGAAAATACTTGCGGGGATGGCCCAAAATTGGTGTGGATCTTGCAAAAACAAACTCCCAGTAAAATTGTCTGAATTATATTATTACCGGTGAAATTCTAAAACCCTACCTTACCTATATTCTTGAAAATCCCAAAATTGGCCTGGATCTTGCAATTTTTTTCCCAATAAAATTGTTTGAATTATATTTTTATGGGGGCTATTATAAAACCCTATGTCACCTAAATTCTTGAAAATCCATAACTATAACCTGGTTTTACAAAGTATTATGCAAAATCCATAGGAATGGTATATTATTCATAAATTTATACGTAAAACTGCAAATAATTTGAAAAACCACTTTGCATTTTCAGCTACCAAAAATATACAAATTGTTATAGAAGAGTTGAGCAATGCTTGAGAAGGAATTGCATGAAGAAGACGTTACTCTGCTCAAATACATAGTACTCCAATATTTGTGCTTTCACCACTCCAGGAATTTCTTTATCATCACATTCATCACTCGCCAATGGCTACCAAGGCTTTTATGGACAAGAAGTTTCTATTCGTATTTCCTAATGCTTTTTCTCTTCAAATTATTTATGGCTAATTTAAAAAAAAATTCGTTGTGGGTGCATTGTTTTTTATTGTTCACAACAAAATCTAATATGATTTGAGTAATTTGAGAAAAGATCTATATAGCTATTCATGATTTCCTATAGATATCATTTGATTTGATCTGATTTTTATTCATGGTAGATGTGCTTTGACTATAATACAGGGAATTCCACATGGCCATTGGTCACTTATGGGATTTTCATTTGCCTTGATTGTTCTTCATCTCATCATAGTATTGTTGTTCACATTAGCTTTGTCAGGTATGTATTTTAATCTTTACTACTCAAATTGTAATGTGTATTTCTTTGTTTAGCCACTAAAATTTCTCAAGGGTGCTCGTCCACTTTGTGTTCCTTCTTGTATTTGTGGTGTGCGTAGTAAAATTAATTAAAAGTAAAATAATATTTTCTGTTTTGAGGGGCTTTTTGACTTTGTGATGTCTTCTTCACAACACATTTTTTAAATTAAAATTAATATGGCATATCCATTTTTGATTATTTTGTTTAGCATGAGTGCCACTATCTCCTTGTAATGCATTGAATGATACATTGCAAATTGCTCTGTTAAAAATGCACAATAGTGTAGATGGTGTTCTGATATTTAGGATAGCACAATAGTATTTAGCATAGGAGGACCTTCAAGACATATCTTCCCCTACCCTAAAATCAACTACATGAGAGATATGCCTTGGTCTTCTCATCATCTTAAGGAAAATATTTTAGCTTTTGATATAATTGTAATATATTATCCCTGATTTAGGCACTAACATTGCTTAGAGGTACTTGTGTGTTTTGTGTTTCCCTATTGTCTTTGTGATATCATTTTAATTGAAAGCTAACTTAAAATAAAAATTTAAGTGACATATATTTCCACAAGGATTTCGATATGTATTAATGAGATTATATCCTTGTAATGTATATTGGATGATACATTGTAAACTACTATGTTGAAGTGCATATTAGTGAAGGTTGTATTATGATATTTAGCTTAACATAATAGTGATTAATATTGGACAGTCATGATAGAGATGTTGATACAATTAATAACAATTAATAAACAAAACACTACATAATTTATGAGGGTATACATTGGGATAACACAATTGGATGTGGTGGTTTTGAACATCTCATAGTGTATATCCCTACATGTATGCTCATCAAATATTGCAGTGCTAGGTGCATATTCGTTGTCTACAATCAAATAGGTGAGTGCCCTATTTCATGTAAAAGTTTGTATATTGTAGGGGATATCTCACATTTGAATTATGATGTTTATCTGTTGTAATTGGTTATTGCATTTTTTACTTCAAGATAAAACAATATTGTCTACCACTAATCAACATGGAAAAATACCTCCTAAGACTGAATTTTGCTGCTAGTGATGTACTATTTTACAAAAAATGAATGGATTTTACTGGATCGATGGGGGAACCATGAGAAGCTATTTTGGCTAATTCCACCAAGAGCTTGCACCTAGGAATTTTACCCAGTGCCATCCCTTTCAAATTTTTGCCACCCAGTGTTGTCCCTTTCAAATTTGTGCCATTCGGGTCGGGAAAAGCACGTTCAAAATGGAATCCTGGTGGACAAATTAATTGCTTGTTGACCTGAATAGGTAACTAATACTTCATTTCCAAGAAGAGAGGGTTTATGAATGACTCTATCATAGAAATTTGGTTCATGTAGTGGTCGGAAAGACATTGTCGACCAGAGTTGTGAAGATGCCTACCCAAATGCATGACTATTTTTCATAATGTGAATTCATGGATGGGATAATAAATTGTTTATACTCTATGAAGAACAAGGGATGCACATGTGATTGGTTGATTAAGGTCACTTTATGTTCTTTTTGTTGTGTTTTGACATAAATTTAACTCTTTTTCTTGGTCACCTTTAGTTTTCTTGAATCTTTCCTAAACTATTTTAGGACTATTGTCTCTAAAATCCCTTTGAGTCACTTGTTTGTCTTATCGTTGGGCTAGAGAAAACATGGCTTAAGATATCAAAAACTTCTCCTACTAGAAAATTTCTTAATAGATTTGTATATCTTTAGTTTCTTTTCTGCTCTCTATTTCTGTAGTTTCTATGATATTAGCCTTGTAATGAAACCATTAGAGAAGATCCTCTCTTTGTAGTTTTTCAACTAAATATATTGACATTTGACATTGCATTGAGAGGTGCATTTATAATATACATCTCGATGCAATGTAATGATGTATGTACGTATAAAGTTGATGTATTATCAATGAAATATAAAACAATGTAGATTTTTATTAACCGCGTATCTATCATGTGTTCAGATTCAAGGTGCAAGCATTTTTTAGAGTGCAAAAACTTAAGGAAAGGTTCGCACTTCAAAGGATTTTGCATGTCTTGGTGCTTGACAGGTCTAGGGTTAAGATAGCTCTATGCAGGTTGATTTGAATTATAATACAAATAAATATCACTTTTTGATATATTCATCTCCATCTCTCTCAACCTTATTTGACATTTTCCTTATTTAATGTTTTGGTTGGCTTGCTAGATTATGATCACATTTGTGCTTGTTTATTACAATATGTTGTTCATATTTCTTGCAAACAATATCATATTAGTCACTTTGGTCCTAGAGCATACAAACTTACAAGAGAACGAATTTGTGGAAATCTTTTAGTTATGCATTATATTTGAAGATGGGAGCATACAAAATGGAATAAAAGAAGAAAAATGGAAATATAGTGAAATGAGGGAATGTGTTGAATGTTGGAAAATATCACCAGTAAGTGTCTCCACTACGAATAATTACTAATCCAAATTCAAAACTTGTTACATAATAAAAATAAGTGTTAAGAACATTCATCATGGCTACTTGTAAAGAAAAAAATTAAATTAGTGGGTCCAATTTTGGATCATTGACGAGTCCTAGCTACATTCTCTTAAGGCCTTCCCAAAGATCTCTAGGCAACAACCAAATACTCCTAGAAGCTATAGCATTGATCCATAGACACCTATAATCATTAATTCCCTTCATATTTTTGGGTATGTGTTATATTATTTGTACCATTAGCCTCATGCGTAGGTCATATATGTTAGGGACAATGAGATCATACACTATTGAAATGCAACAAAAAGGATTATCTGTCAAGATGCTAAAAAATCAGTTGGAAATGGTAAAATATGATGATAAGTATAAGTCATGACTCTCAAAAAAGTTGTAGCCCTCTCCACACACTAATATAATTTTATCCACACAAATGAACGAGTTCATGTAGAAGAACTTCAAATGTCCACCAAGTTGGTTTTGGATAACTTTAATGATGTCAGTTAAGCGTAGTTGACTAGTTTTCTTCCAATAATAAATAAATATGGGTTGACATCATATAATTAGTCATTGTTTTTACAATTCAAACTCAAGATAGAGCCTCTGATTCCCCGGACATATCCCTCTACTCTTCACAAGCTCAGGTATCCCATCACCCCTCCTACCCCTCCTAGTAGCCCTCTAATAATCAACATTGCCTTATCGCGAACCCTCCTCCTGTCTACACTATCTCCCATCCATCCATTCTTGAGGCCCCCTTACACCCATCTTCCGACCATCCTATTAGCACTGAATCTTGATACCCCTTCACTCGAGGTTATGCTCATAGGGCCTTGACACTATAGGATTCAATATTGACTCAACACCCTCATTATCTAAACCAACTCGGGGATGCCCCACCTCAGTCTCCAAAGCAAAGCACCAGGCAGGGGAGGAGATTGCCATGAGTAAACAAAAAACCATAGACTAGGTTCTTAAAGTAGAGCAAACCCTAAATCTCTCCCCTCCATGAAGATGCTTTCCTTTAATTGTCGAGGGTTGGCTAATGCTAGGAAAAAACTATCCTTGAGATGACTGATTGCTTTGGAAGCTATACATATCATTTTTCTCCAAGAAACCCTAGGCCCTTCCAGTACGATCGCTCCCCTTCTCGAATCATGGTTACCAAGATGGTGTTTTTATTTGCTAGATGCCATGGGTAGATCTGGAGGGGTAGCCTTGGGTATTTATAACCATTCCATTAGGATGATTAGTGTATGGGGGGGTGGGTACCTGGGAGTAGACATATTCTCACCCACTCTTGAAGCTGACTTCATAATCATCAATGTATATGGCCCTTGTCATGATAGGGCCAATTACTAGAGTAAACTACTAAGTTCAGCAATCATCCAACAAGACAACATAATACTGGGAGGGGACCTGAATTTCTTTATTGGGTATGCACAATCATGGGGTCAAAAATCTCAGGTGGATATGATGTTAGTATTCTTTGAGAATCTTCTGGAGAACCATAATATAATAGAGACCCCCTCTGCCAAAATACAACCCACATGTAGGAATAATAAAATTGGCGAGGCAAGTCTTGCCGAAGGCTTGACAAATTCCTCATTAAAGAGTCTCTGGTCAATAGGGGCACTTGTGTGAGACAATGGGTTGGATCTGGGGGCCTATCTGATCACAGACCTATCTATCTGGAATTGTAGGATGTCTTTGATAAGCCAAAGGCTCCCTTCAAATTTAACTCCACGTGGCTAAGAGATGTCGATTATATGTGGATGGTGGCTGATTTTGAAGGGCTCACCCACTTGGTATAGACGGGAACATTGTGGAAGCCTTTGTCCATAATACGAAGGAGTTGAAATCCCTCTCCAAAGCTTGGGCTCATAAGAAAAGGGAACTTAAAGAGCAACTACTCAAATCAACAGAGGAGGAAATCTATACCTTCGAGGAGGATATAAGAGGAAGTACTACCTCCCAAGAACAAAAGGATACAATTTCCTCTATAATGCATAGGAGGACACAAATCCAGAAGGATAGAGAAGAGAGCTGGAGGCTATGGAGTTGGGAAATCTCGCTCAAGGAAGGGGATGACAATAGCAAATTCTACCATAAATATGCTAATGGGAGCAAGGCGATTAATACAATATGGAAGCTAAAAAATGAGCAAGGACAAATTATTCAATCCTTTCATGAGTTGGCCGCTCTAGCAAACTCACACTTCAAAGATATTTACAAGGCTCCTCCTATTTCTACTATAGCTGAAGTGATGCGTATTTTCTAGCTTTTCCTCAGATTCGTAGACTAGGAGGTAGAATCAAAATTTACAAGAGAAGTCTCCCTAGATGAGCTCGAAGGAACTTTAAAGTGGCTCAAGAAGGATAAGAGCCTAGGACAAGATGGTTGGACAGTTGAATTTTACATTGCCTTCTTCGATATCATAGGGCCATATCTATTAAGAATCATAGAGGATTACCGAAGACGAGGGAGGATGACAGAAGGCCTTAGTTCCACATTCATAGCTCTCATCCCTAAAGATGGAAAACCCTCCTCTTTCATTGATTTTAGACATATATCCTTATGTAAATGCATCTACAAAATTATCACAAATATTATCACCAACCACTTAAGGCCAATCATGTCCTCAAACATCTCCCTAGAGCAATTTTCCTTCCTACAGAATAGACAAATACACGAGGCAGTAGGCACTGCTCAAGAACTCCTGCACTCTATACAGTTCAAAAAACTAAAAGGTATGATCTTGAAGATAAACCTATTTAAAGTATTCGATAGAGTCAATTGGCTATACATTCGAATCTTGCTAACTCATTCGGGCTTCCTCTACACCTTCATCAAGTGGATCATGTGTTGTATAATGAATGTATCTTATAGCGTACTCATCAATGATTCGACATCCCCCTTTTTCCATGTGGAACAAGGGCTCAGGCAGGGATGCCCTCTATCCCCTCTCCTTTTTCTACTCATAATGGAGGGTCTAAGTAGAATCATTGGAGAAGACCACAGGAAAGGGCAGATTATGGGAATTAAGATTATTGACTCTTGCATATTGACACACCAACTTTTTGTTGATGATGTTCTCATAGTTCTAAATGGAGTCATAGGCGACCTTACATCTTTGCACAATGCATTTGGTACATTCCAAAAAGCCACGGGAATGGTGCTGAACGAAGCAAAATCCACTATTACTATCATAGGATGCTTTCAATATGAAATCTAATATGTGCTCAGGAGATTCTCCTTTACTATCCTGCCTTTAGAGGAAGGGCTGAGGTACCTTGGTTATCGACTAAATCCACACGATTAAAAAATAGCCGAATGGACATGGATAATCACGAAGGTAGAAAAACATCTCAACATATGGTACCACAAATATTTGTCAAGAGAAAGCAGGTTGGTCTTGATCAAGGCTGTCTTAGAAGCAATGCTTGCATATTGGATGACTTTGGCTTAGATCCCTAAAGGAATATTGGACAGATTACAGAACATTTGTTTTTGGTTCTTATGGAAGGAGAAACAGCCTTGAAGAATATTTGCATGGGTAAGATGGGAAACCCTTGCCCTGCCCAAACGATGGGGAGGCTGGGGGATTAAGAGATTGGACATCTTCTCCAAAGCATTGGCAGCAAAGTTAGGTTGGCAATTGACGAAGGTTACTGTCTCTAAATATATAACCCCTTCCAATCCTCTAGATTGGATCAGGCAAGCACAAAGGACTACTGCAAACATATCCATCATTTGGAAGGTTGTAATAAATGTTATGGGTCTTATACGAAATGGACTGACATGGAGAATCTGATTTGGAAATCTAGTGCACATAGGGGAAAACCCCTGGGTGGGTTGTGGAAATGCCCATAGGTTGTTTACAGAGTTGAAATTACATCTTGTTAGTCAAGGCATCACACACATCTACCACATTTTCGACAATGGACATTCCACTTTGATTCAATAGGCCTGGAAATCAGGAACCTTACTGAACATCCCTCCACTTTGGCATCAAGACTGGTGAGACTACCTAACTGCTTTAACAAAGGCCCACATCAGGATCACAAAAGGGGATGATGAACTTATATGGGCTTTTGCTAAACATCGCTCATATGCACCCAAGATAGGATATTTGGTATTTATGGAACCCTATAATCCCCAAGCCACTAAGCCTTGGTGAAACCTTATGTGGAAGCTAAAAGAAGCCCCTAGAATGAGGCTGCTATTGTGGTCTATACAACACAACAAAATCCTGACTGGTGAAAATTTGATGAAGTGATCTTATTTAGGACCATTTTGGTGCTGCCTCTGTAGGAATTGCAGTGAAGACAATGACCACCTCTTTTTGGATTGTCCTACCACATAAGAGCTATGGAATAGCCTTCTCTCATCGCTCCCCACTTCATGTCAGTGGCACAACGATAATATAAAAGAAGCTTGGAACAATTGGTCGAAGGATGCCACTGGTAAGGAGAGGAATATAACACTACTCATGTGTTGGGCTATTTGGATAGCTAGGAACCAAATTATATTTCAGCATAAGGATCCACACTAACCCTCTATACTGTCTAGGATTTTATCCGACTATTAATCTATTCCAAAAGAAACCACACAACAACATCATAGGAACATCATGCCGGAAATCATAAATACCTCCATGCCATGGGCTTATTTCGATCGATTGGCATAGGAGATAGGTTGTGGGGGGGAGGGGGAGGAGCCATTTTACACATATTAGAAACCCATTCCTTCAAAATACAAATGGGTCTGGGTAGAGGAACCAATAACTATGCTGAGGTCTTAACTACCAAATACCTCATTCACTTTTCCTTGAACAAAGAGTGCATGAACCTTCAACTCTTTGGACACTCAAAGTTAGAATGCAACTGGTTAAACAAACAATCTAATTGAAATGCATATTCATTGAGGCATATTTTGGATGATACTCGTAGACTCATCTTGAATTTTAACTCTTTTGTTTGCCAACACATTTACAGGGAGCTCAACTCATCTGTCGATCACCTATCCATGGAAGCAACACACAGGGATGATGATACTTGGTTGATAAACAAGGATAAGGATGGTGTTACCTATCAGCACTATCATAGACCGTTTATAGATCCAGAAGCATAACTGAAGGCTCAACATGAGTCAGGAAGCTTATTTTGTTTATATGTAAATATTTATGTTTACTTCTACGTGTTATCACAGAACTATGCTGCACTATACTCTCTCTGTGAAGAGACCATAATGTTTTTACTTTTAGATTGAATTTCTCCTTATGTGGAGCACTATATCACTGATTTTTAACTTTTCTGGACAGGCAATGCCTTACTATATGCATATGCTCAACATTTGCAAAACGTAATTTTCTCTTTTAATGAAAATTACGACTTTTTCCATGGGAAAAAAATTATTCATTGTTTAGCATGATTAATGTTTTCTTTTTAGACCTATTTCTTTCTTATCTAAACCTCCACTAAGGAAAACTCAAATAATGCATATGTAGTAAGACAGAAATCGATAAAATGAAAGTTAACAACTCAGTTGATGTAGCAACTAATTCCTCCAATACGTACTTTGATTGTTCATGGAAAAGAAAGTGTGGAATATGAGAATGCAACATATACTCTTGATAAAATAGCCTTGCGAGATGCATGCAATTTAGCTTCCATGTCCAATGAAGATATGGGAAAGAAATATGCAAATGAAAACTTGTGTGTATTTAGTTCACTTCACTTAAAATAATCAATCAACTGTATGACAATTAGGATTTTGTTAGTTCTACCTGTAGTTTTATATCCACTCTACTTTTTTTTAATATCGACCATCCTTATTAAGATTCATTTTCTATCCAAAATATGCAAGTTTTCCTTTTAACATGAAGCCTTCTAAGAAATATTGTACACAAGTTTCTATTTTCTTGAATTATCTATCACATGGTCAAATTATATTTTTTCAGTAAAAGAAGCATTTTAACAAAATCAATGAAATTCATAGCTTCATTGTGCAAGGCCTTTGGGAAGTTCTGAAACCCAAAATATTGAATGCAAATTATGTTTTGAGGATAACATAAAGCTTCATGGATAGAGAAAAGAATTTGGAAGATGAGCTCTCCAGGTAGTATTGCTCTTTGAATAAGACCACTAGTTGTAGTGGATTGTCAATATAATTCATACTTGTTTATCAAGCTTCAACAAAAATCTTATCAGTTTTTGATTGATTATTAATTGATGGATTTGTTATTTCTACTTGTTGCTCTTTCTTGAAGTTTTTGTGCTAACTAGTTTGAACTAATTGAGGATCAAACATTGGTGGTATTGTTGTAATATGTTAAATTCTTGTTTGTATTGAATCAAGTATTTGTTGTAAAAATATCAATCGGTTTGTTATATCTTGGAAATTACAAGTATGGTAAATATGCAAAAGCTATTGGTGCTTTGCATGTAAATCTACAAAACAGATCAAAACTACTATTGTTTTATGTTTTCATTATAATGATCACTAATGTTTTGAGTTTGAGTGATTGAGTATGGCCACAAGTGTTCTTTCAAATTGGAATTTTGGTGTTGGAATTCAGTGTGGATTTTCCATTCAAGAATCATATAGCAAGTTGAATATGAAAGTTACATTGCAAAATAATCCTATTTGGAGTACTACTAGTGGTGATTGCTACATATTTTTGATGTTGGAAATTTTCTCCAAATCACAACTACTATATTGTACCATAGGTCGGGAACACAATGTCAAGGGAATTTTACTTGAAATTTATCCACTTATATTGTAGTGATCCATAGATATAAGCAAAACATTAATAATTTGATATAAACTAGTTGGCTTATTCATATACAACAATGGACACAAATAGTAGTTTTTATCTGAAGAAATGCTCATCAAACTTGGGCATTCTTTACATCATCGACCTCCAGTCTTGGACTTATTCACTTAGCCTTTTACATTATACAATTATATACATGTATACAAGGCTATCCTATTATTGTATCCTTTTTACTTCATTTCATTTTATTCTAGAATTAACTTTGACTTTTTCTATGAGTTTTGTTTGCACTCCTACACCATGTAAGTAATCTACAACATGAGATTTTTAGCATGTAAGTTGATTTGCGTGATTGTGCCTAACATTCCTTGAAGGTTGAATACTAATTTTACTAACTTCTTGTTTTCTATCATGATGTTTAATTGTCTTTGGTTATGCAGGTCATTTGGCGACTAATTTCTAACTAAAGAAAATTTGTTCGAGTTTCTTGCTTTTATGGGCAAAAATGGCATTGACAATATTGATGTTGTTAAGGTATATATCATATAAATCCCTTATACTCTCCTTTATTTTATATTCTAGTGTTCATTATCTTTCATGTATGATACTTCGCATTGTACCTTATTTATTTTTCAGAAAAGGAACTCAATATTGATGGTAAGAAGCATGAATTGAAGAAAGAAGAGAACAATAACACTGGAGTGACAAAATGAAAATTAAAGAGAGAGAGAGAAGAGAATTGGTCTAGTGGTACTTGTAGAACCAATATCCCACATAAGACACACACAAAGACTGATGGTCAAGTCCTCATAGTTGTTGAGTTCACCTGCAATGTCTTGACGACACAATGATAATGTTTTCAAGTGACGAAACAATATTTCATGTGTAAATTTTACTCCAACCAATATTAAGTTGGAAACTCATATTGTAATACTTGACATTTTATATAATATAATTTTTGTGGTTGAAATTATTTATCGTTGCACTTGATATTATTTAGTATTATAATTAAGATTTGTAACTTTGTGTTTTCATATTAGATGAACATGTACATTGTCTAACATTATTTTTTAATTTAGTTGCAAAATCTTACTAATTAATTTATGTTGATTAATAATAAATGCGGAAAATCAATCTAAAACTATTAAATTAGTAGTTTATGTTGATTAATGATGATCATAAATAAAATGAATATATGAATAAATTAGTTGTTTGTAATGGTTGTTAATTAAAGCAAATGAAATGACTATAAACTACTAAAGTAGTCATTTATATAATGAATATGAAACTACCAAAAAAAGATAAATGACTACTGCAAATTATAAACTTGTTATTACAAATGACGAGTAAATTTTGCATATATATGACTATTAGTAGTTAATTTACAGTATGTTATAACATGACCAAAATTTATTCATATTTCTTTGACCATTAATTGGTTTCAAACGATGACTAAAATTTGCATATATATGACTATTAGTAGCTAATTTATAGTATCTTATAGCAAGACCAACATTTCGGTCATATGTCATTAGCCATTAATTGGTTTTCTCGGGTGATTATTTAGTAATATATTTTGTTCTATATTTGGTCATTAATTGTTGCAATTAATAACTAAATCAATGACTAAATTAGTGACCAAATTTATGACTAAATATACTACTAGATAATAAAATTGAGACAACTAATTAATGGCTAAGCTAAAAAAAACTAGAAGTTGGTCTTATTATAAGACACTGTAAATTAGCTACTATTGGTCACCGGCCGAAAAATATTTCTTTATATGCAAATTTTAGTCGTTTTTTTAGTAACTAATTAGCCATTTTGTACTAGTGAATGTAGGTACTAAAATAACTGAAGTAGTTCAAATATCTTATTACAGGTTAATAAAACATGCATTATGAATGCTTAAAGAATAGTCTTACAAACCGATACAAAACATGCATGAAAACGTGCTGGCGTGAGATAAGATTCTGAGTTAAGAAAAAGTTCCAAGACACATATGTACACCATACATCACAAGCCCCAATAGTGGGACATTGGAGCCACTCCTCACTCCTCAAAGAACAAACTACAGACTCTCAAGGCTATGTGGGAGGAGCCAAGGTGAAACATCCTTTGCTCATACACTGAGAGGGTATGTCTATATAGCCAAGTGGGATACCTGACCCTTGTACTCTTGGAATTCCCTCGAGAACGTTCAAATTCCTATGAATTTTCAATTGACATGACTCTTCAACTTCATATGTGCGTCTCTTGGACTTCCACATTACATTACATTTGATTACAACAAGTATGGCCCATAGTAGTGATGTGGCTGAGACAATTCATGACACAACTCAACATGACACTATTGACATGTACTCGCTGGCTGTGGTGTCCATGTGAAGTTGCTATGCTACTGATTGATGGGTGTTCTCTTAGTGTATCATGTCATCCCATCCGCATGGCAAAGTCTGCGAGGTCTCCGATGGTCTTGGTCTTTTCTTGATGGTGCATGTGTATGTGTCCCTTTCACTTGTTGCTCGATGTGCTTCATACTTTCGTTAAACTTTGAGAAAGTATTATAGCATACACTCTGTTATCTCAAAATCAGGCCCTGGAAGGCTGCAGAACATGAAGACTTCAAGTAACTGTTTCAAACCAATCTTTTAGCTAAGGCTTAGCCTCCTTAGCCTGAGAGGGCTCTCTCAAGGGATTAAAGATTTTTGATTATGATCAAGATGGCTAACTCTTTGTGAAACAAATAGAAATGAAAATGGTGAAAACAAAATTAACAGGTATCCATTGGGCTTATGGAGTCATATGTGATCTAGTATTAATAGTCGGATTGGCTTTGCATAAAAGTCAAGGCATTCAGATTTCAATATAGGTAGAGCACACCAAACACAAAGAAGACAGTCAACGAGTATATGAAGGAAATTAGAACACTGCAAGTTATTTCTAAGTAATAAAATACTCATAACACTGTAGATAATCATGAAAAGACAACCAAAGAAACTCATACATTGAAGTCTATATGATTCTTGAGAAGCATAAGCCAGTACTGTATTACCAGAAAAACAGAGTCTTTACATAAGCCAAATATCAGAGCTTTTTCACATAAATTTCTAACCCCTTGTACATTGCTCTTTCTCCTATTTATAGAGATGTTCTACCTAACTGAGGTTCCTCCTCAAGCATGAAGGGAACTCGCATTTTCTTTATCATGACACCTATTAACCTTTAAAACTAACTAATAAATGCAACTGATTGCTAACTAGCAGTTTAAGATACCTAAGACAATTAGGATTCTAATTTTACATCATGTTGAGCATAGCATTTATTACAATCAAGATTTGTTCTCTGCCAAATGGTCTCTATGGTAGGTGTTTCTAGCGGCCTGCTGGCCTTTGATGTCGTATTACAAATATAACAGATTGCCATGTCCTTAATATGTTGTCCATCGTTTTCATATGTGAAGGAAAAAGTTCTTGCAAGCTGTATTGATCTTGTTGAAAGCTAATGGCTTCAGATGATTCCTTGTAGACATACCCTTTTCAAAATTCCTGCTTGTATTTCAAAACCCGTTGATTGATATTAAATTGTTTAGCCTCAGCAGTTTCGTAGCGTGCTACGAAACTGCTGAGCGTTAGTCCTCATCTTCAGCAGTTTTGTAGTGCGCTACAAAACTGTTGTGTTATTCTAAAAGACACAGTTTCAACCAAAATTTTTCCATTTTGAGCCTTATTTTCTCAACAGCCACTCATTGAATGGATTAAAGGCCAAAGAGTTAACCTCACTATGATGAGCTACAACTGATTGTTGAGGCTTGTTAGGCGCAGGTGTACGCATGTCCCATATGAGAAAATGGCAATAATTTCCAATAGAACCAAAAAGGTATTTGTGCTTAAAATGCCATGAAACATCTTCAATTGCTCCTTCATGAACCTTAGATATTTGATTGGCCTCAAGCACTTTCTTTCCAAATGCAGCGTTTATATCCCACAAGCATATTTGTGCATCGTTTGAACCACTTAGTAGGTGACCTTCTTTGAGAGGACTCCATGTCAAAACATATCCTTCATTATAATGACCTTTCAATATCAATTCAGGATTGCAAACCCTTTCTTGAGGAGCCTTTGATGGATGCTTGCTGTAATCAAACACATAAACATTTGAGTTCACTGTCTTTGTTGCAATGACAAATGAATTCTGTGGCATGTAGCGATCCTTGTTAACTTCTCCTTCATGATTAATCTTTTGGATTATTTGTACCTTGGCTTCGGTGGATTCAAAACCTCTAATGATGTTATCTTGAGAGTTTTGCAGGGGGATCTGGACTGGGCTCATCCTCTGAAGTATGGATACCCACTATCATTTTCTGCTGAATTGTCTTTTTCATCTGCCTTGAAATTACTAGCTGGATATGGATAGGTCACCATATGTCTCTAATGCTTTCCATGATTGCTATATCACCTTGAAATAGTTCTCACTTTTCCGTTTGAAATCGTTGAAACAAGGTTGTAGAATATATCAAATGGTACAATGTCTTCAAACTGCAATATTGGCACAGATGAAGCTATGGCACCTATTTCAGTATGTAAATATTTCAACCTCATCCAAGCAGCCAACATTCCACCATAAGAACCACCAAGACCATAACCAGTGATCGCCTCAAAGAGGCCCTCCCAATCATCTCCATAATAGAGCTTGAAAACGTTAATGGAGAGGTACATGACCAAAAGCCCATTGGCAGCAAGCAAGAATCCCATCACAGCCCAGACCTAAATGCTGTAATGAAGGCCTTCCCAACACCTTTCCTAGCTTCCAATGTGGTTCTTGCATTAGCATATGTTGCAATTTTCATTCCAAAATAACCTGACAGAACAGAAATAAAAGCACCAAGCACAAAGGCTATGGTGCTGAATAATGCATTTGCAAGAGCAAGTTTGCACATCTTTGTCTTATCATAGTTACATTGCTGCTGCTGGGTGTTGAAACCCTCCACGGAGCCAAGGAACAAAAACATGAGAAGCGCAAAACATCCAGTGAAAATACCCAGATATTTGTGCTCTATAAACAGAAATGAAGTAGCCTCGAGGGAAATGGAGTTCTGAATCTCTGCACACCTGGGGACATCGTTTTTTATATCTCAAGCATAACCTCATTGCACTCCATAATTGAGTGATGAGGCCTTCTCAGGACCCACCTTAACCCGCGACATCAATAGCCATTGAAGCAGCGTGAACCCAATTCCAATAATAGCAACAATGGGTATCAATATTTGTGATAGTAATTCGCTCAATAGAGCATCACCCATGGTGAAACTTCCTGAAGCTAAAACTATAAGAAAATAAGCCTCCTTCATAAATGACTGGTGAAATCTTTTTATACAATACCGTAGCAAACCCAAGGTAAGGCATCCTAGCCATGCAAATCGATATACTGCAGAGTTGATGATAAGAGAATAACCAGAAAGAGGAAACAGGCCCCGAGAAAACACGTGAGGAACGCAGAGGGCTGTCAAAAGCCTTGTAAGGATAGGTGTCACAATTTCTTGAAGCACCCACAGACCACACAAATGAGAAAATCTATCTGCTCTGACTTGGTAAAATTTGATACGTCATCTGTCAACGGTGTCATCTGACCTAGCATTACCAGTCTTGTCCAGATCTTGAGAAATATGAGTCCCAATGCCCAATCTTGATAAAGAAGGAACACCGGACTTTCATTGATGGGTACACGCAAAGGAACTATCACCAATAGCTCAAATAATAGTCCAATAAGAACAGGGATAACAAAGATCCACAAAGACAACAGAATGAAGCCTTAGACCACAATCATGGACCACATTAAAACTTGGTTATCAAGATATTTCAAGTTATGTGACTTTAGATAATCAACAACATATCCAATTCCAGCTACAACAACTCAAATAATATAGCATCCAATGTTGAAGGCATAAAGATCATTGCATTTGATCCCATGTGTAATAGGAAACCATGGAATGGAAGTAAACAATGCCCGGCCAAGAGAAACAGGTACCACAACTAAGGCTGAGTTGAAGGAAAGTAAAGTGAGCCATGCCCAAAATAACAGTAACACAATGTGTAGAACAAACATGTACTCTTTAGACTCTGCTGAGTTGTCCCCCTCAAACTCTTCTGCACCTTCCACACTTGATGCAGAGTTTTCACGCACTATCCTGTTGTCATTCCCAACTGCTGGAAGAGCTAACCTGTTCTGGTTCAACTCTTGGGAAACACCACGATGAATATCATGCAATCTTTCTTATCTTCCACGCTCAGTAATCTCAGTGCCTTGTCCATTGTTAAGGGCCCATCCAACTACAGAGCAGAGAACAACCTTTGACAAACAATCGAACTGATGTGAACAATTTAGAAGTTTTTTATTGAGTGATAACACACTCCTTATTCATCCTGTTTGTTTTCATGCCATGTTTCATCAGTGTACTTATTCTTGCAATCACTCATGGCGAGACAACATAAAGTCAAAATCTTTCCTAGTCTCGCATGTTGCATTGTTTTCGGATTTGGGTGCAAGTGATCGGGAGGGAGGACAGGGCACGGAAATTGTGCAGAGAACATCTTAGGTGGGGATGAGAGGCTTTCGAGCACTATCAGGAAAAAATGCGTAGATGTCACTAGGAGGTAGATTTGTGCAATCTGGGACAACATTGACAACATCAAGGTAGAACCCAGCTGGGCAGAAATGTGCAGTTCCTGGGAGGAAGACAAGGTAGGGTGTCAGGAGGAACTACTGGGCAATTCTGCGTAGTTTCCAAGATGAGGACTGGGCAGGTCCTCTGAGGGTCCAACTAAGAATCTTCATAGTTTCTTCGAGGAAGATAGAGTGGGTAGAACAAGGCACTAGTAGAAATTTCTACGAAGTTTTTCAGAGCAAGGCTAGATTGGGCTAAAGAGAGTTACCGGTCATAATTGCACAATTTTAAGGGACAGTGTCGGATAGGCAACAGGGGCCTTCCTGACACAACTACATATTTTCTGGTATGAGTGGATAGTGGGGAAACAAGGAGAGTGCTCGTCAAAATTGCATAATTTTTAGGGGCAGATTAGAGCAAGCCAACAAGGGGGCCTACCAGTCAGATTTGTGCAATTTATTGGAATAGTTTAGTATGAGGAAGAAGATGCTTGACTCACACAACTGTACAGTTTCTGAAGTTAGTGTAGGGTAGGCAGCTGGGCATGTCTGCACAAATTTGGAGAGCAATGTAGCCTAGGGTTATAATATAGTTCAGGTTTCTGGTAAACCATAAGGCAGCTTGATGAGTGATCTTGCAGGAAATGTAGTTTGGATCATACTCAGGGACAACTTCTATGTAGTTCTAGGAGACAAACAACTTTCTCACTTCTAGGATTAGGTAGTGCAAGTTTTCCTGGAGGACAGCCTCAATCTATGCACAATTTTGGGTAGCAGAGGAGGGTCACTGAGAGCTAAGACTACTTAGTGCATCTCTATCAGTGTCTGGTTGAAAGATTTTCAGGAAAAATGGCTAAGTGTGAGAGGGTGTGAACTTGTGCATACATGACATTGTGATCACACAATTAGCATGGCTCACTGACAAGACACGTCAAACGAACAAGATGAACATGTTCTAAGTGAGACTTTCTTAAAGGTTAAGAGCATTAAGTGTGACACTTGAGATAGATCTTCGAATAACCGTGACAACACTTGCGCGAAAGTGCTTGCAACTTTGAGTGTGAATACGAACAATGTTCATAGAGTGAAAACAACTCATGCATGCAAAGGCAAACCTTCAAAACTATCAGAACAAGATCGCAATCATGACATAGAAATCAACATTCCAAAAGACGACCAGTGGTTGATCAAGAAAACAGGGTGGGAAGACTCGACAAGTGCTCATGGAATGAGCCTGAGTGTTCACAACCATCAAGAGAAAAACAAAGGAAGGCTCTAAAATTTGGATACAGGCCAAAATTTTGGAGGGTGTTATAGCTGCTACAACATATTCTTTCTTATTATTAAAATTTGTCTTTTACATCATACATTGGCGTAAGCTTTTAAAAATATGCATTATCTAGCCTATTAGAGGCCACCAGATCCACTAAATTTTGTAGCTACTTCTAGAAGGAAGCCACTACTCCTTGATCAAATTGTTAAGCTACCACGTGAAGGAAGCTACCACTCCCTTATTGAATGCTCCAACTCTTAGATTCTCATGGACCTTGTTTTGAGATATTTCATACTGGATCCAACTGATTCAAATCAATATAATCATGGGCCTCATTTCATCCATTGTCATACTGGACCAATACTAAAAAAAATCATTAATTTAAATACAAAAACCAAACCTTACTCTATAATGCAATACAACAATGTCCTCAATGCATCACTCCATACATAATCAATCTGATATAAAATGATTTTTGAAGCAAATTCACTATATCAAGTAAAAAAACAACCAATATCTACTTCCATTAATAATAAATCCTTATGGAAATATTCAATGATTAGTATGTGATAAACCCTAGTAGCATCAAAGCCAAACTCAATACTACACTTAAACAATCTCTATATGTAATATCAATATGCTCATACAAACAACTCAACAACAAAATTCTAAAATACTCAACACATCAAACCCCAAGACAAACAATAGTGATGCTAAATCCATAGCATACACAATTCTAGCATACCCCTTACAAACCCTAGCCCCTACTAAGGGTAGCAAAAGGTAGTTAGTAGTCGAGCCAATCACCAAGGCCTAGTTATAGAGATGGGGTCTATATTTTTCTCTTCTTTAAACTCTTTCTTAAATCTTAAGCCAACATTACTTTCGCATTCCTCTTGTTGAGACCTTTCTTACAGAATAAAATTTGTCCCAATTTGACTCATGGAGCAATGGGTATGACCCTTCCATGATTTCACATTTATTCTTGGCCATGTCAGCAAGGACCTACCACATGGCACCCACATGATGCCCACATGGTGACTCGTCATGTCACTTGAGCCTAGGGATCACTATTGAGGAATTCATAGTTGGCCTCCCTGAAATATAACATATAACATGCACCTTTGAGACCCCAACCCTCGACCTATCCTGGGTCTTGACCTTTTTGATCTCTAATCGTTTTGGTCCCCAAAATAAATTTGAGTCTGACCACTATTCATGACTCCCAACCAACAAATTTTTATGAGGTTTCCCCTTCCTCACAAAGTCTTGAACTAAAATGGTCTCGATTTTCTCGATTCCTCGTATACATAGTCAATATTTTGAGTTTTTGATATACTTAGTCAATTTGGCACAATTCTCTAAGGGATTGAGAGCGCAAAGAAAGTCCAGGGCACACCTCTATCTAGCCTAATTCAAAGGACCGATTCAAATAAGTTATGAAGGAAAATATGAGTCACAAAACTTGTGCACTCGACATTCAACACACCCAATAAATATGTAATTGACATACAAAACAAATATCAAAACAAGCATGAGCCATAGAGATGGCATGATTTCATGTAACATAATACTTTTACATAGACATTCAAAGCATATAACTTAGAACTCCCTAGTAAATATTCATATAATTTCGTAGAATATTTCAATGAAATATTTAACCAATTAGTTCATGTCCCAGTTTGTACAGCTATGCAATGTTCCATGGAACTATATAATAAATTAAACAAAACACAATCCTAGATATCATATCTTCCAACTAAAGGTACTTATCTACATGTAGAGTCTCTCTCAATGCAACAAACACAGAGTTCTTGCTATGTACAATACAATGAAATTCCCAAAAATTGAACCAATAGTTGCATGATATAGAAACTCATTAAGAAAATCAACCAATAAAATCCATGCACCAACATCATGCTACCAAGCCATACTTTTCATATTTTCATACATTCATAGACAATTTATTTCATTCCACAACTCTTAGTTAAATTCATTCATTTACAATTTAGAAAAGGGTTAAACTAAAGGCGAAATTTCAATTTTCCACCCAAACATAGAGCTATTGTAGCCTTAATTACTTACAACAGTCAACCCCGAGAAAGATCCAAAATTTAAGGGGAAATATTCATTTGAGTAGCCTTAGCAGGAGCCAATATTTGAATACATGGAGCATAGAAAATACATATGCCAATGGGTGGTTTTTCATCTAGTTAAGTACAATAGGATTCATAGTGATGGGTGGTTTACCAGCTAGGTCAAGCACCCTAAGAGTGGTCTATCAATGCCTAGTAAGCACCATGAGTGGTTTATCAACCCATGACAAGCACCCTCCTACATGTGGTTTATCAGCCCTAGCAAGCACTCTGGGTGGTTTATTAGTTGTTTCAAGCACTCAATGAGTGGTTAATCAAGCCAAAGAAATCACCCATACTATTTAATATTCACCCTCTTTCTCTTTTTCTCACAATTATTTATTTCAAGGAATCTCATTCCCTCGGCTCATAGCCCATTCTAGCTTTACTAATGAGCTTCACCAAGAAGAAGTCCAACAACACGTCACTATTGATTTCCATTTTTATCATTTCCTTAGGTGTATCTTCATATTCCTCTTCTCGTTTTTCTCATTATTTGCACCATAAAATTAATTTAATATGCCAACTACCCCCACTTAGTTTATCTTTCATCTTCCCTCTTAGATCATGGATATGTTGTCTCACACTTCTAGCCATTACATACAAACATAGTCATTTATTATTTCACAGTATCATTATAATACGAAATAAGGGGAAAAAGTTGTTGGGGTGTCACTGTTGAGAGATTTAGTAGGTCTATTAATTATCTTAAATCTATATGTCAATCCGGGCTCATAAACATGAGTTGTATTAAACTTTCTACATTCAGTTCTTGGTCAGAGATTTAATGTTTGCTTTATGATGATCAACTAAGTAATGAAACACACAAATGATTGTAAGCACACAACTAAAAAGGAAATCAATCCATCTTGCCAACATAGGCAGAATCAATAATCAAATTCAACTTAAAGACTTTGAAATCTCTATGAAATCAACCTACTCTTTACTGAAACTGAAATCTGGACCTAAATGTTGACTTGATTCTTTACCACACATTCCAATATGACAGGCTATGAAAGTGAATGCCTAATGAAACAAACTCCACACTTAACTCAATCATTCAAAGCCCAAATCCTAATTTCCGACTCTTACAATTTCCAAGTGAAGGAATTAAAAGATCTAATCTACTTTGATGGTAATTCAGCTTTAACTAAGAAATCAATCTTTGATTCAATAACTTTTCTTAATTAAAAATCCTAGAATGAGAAAAGCTTCACATTAATTCCACTGTCTTGGCAACAAGTAAAATATCTTTATGTTGGGAGCTAATCCAAATAATCTGTCTCACATACTTAAGCAACTTGATCTCTTGCACTCAACTAATCTGCATACATATTCCTAATCCATCATAACCTTAAGAAAAGCTGCAAATATCAAGCCTTAATTCTATTCTCAAGAATGACAAACAAATAAGAAATCTATGAATTTCTATTAGGCACACCAAACTGTACTCAAGAAACTATCCTATAGTTGCATAAATCCCAAACTAAACTGAAGCAAACCTATTTGAAATCTCGGCAAACCAACACTCTGTCTTTTCAAGGAAAATATAAATCACACAATTGATTGCAACCTAACTTTGAAACCAAATCAAGCATACATTTGATGGAAATGACCTCAGGCTTCAAACTACATTTTCAATAACTAGTATCATACTCTAGGCTATAGTGCTGCACTTAGGCACTCAAAACAAAGAAAGAGAAATTGCGCTAAAACTAAATCACTCACTTGAACTCCAAAATCTATCTATGAATTCTATTAAGAAACTAGGAATCTATTGGGAAACAAGACTATGATAAGTTAAGTTATTTTAATCAATCAATCTGGAAATCAATACTTCTAGGGCACACACGCTCATGAAAATAATTAGAAGAAGACCAACCAATTTGATGAAAGGAAGAAACAAGTAAATGCAATTTTATTCGGAATTAACTGAAACTCACTCAATGCATATGACCAATCTGGCTCTCTAATCTACATAACAAGACCCACACCATATCAATCCTTACTACTGAATGAATTATCTCCACTTAGGCATTCGAGGGTTGCTCTGCATTTCCAACAGAGGGACTAGCTCACCACAAATATTCAATTTATAATATGATTGAAACAAGTTTTATATAACTGCAATAGCACGGTCAAAACGATATAACTTGTTACTTTGGGGAACAGTGTATGTCTCTGTTCTAAAGGTAGGAGTGCCGATCTCTAAGATGCACACACGAACCACACATTCAAATCTGGAAACACATGTAATAGTCAGCACACTAAAATCATTCGAAATTCAATAAACCTCCATGCAACATATAAACAATTAATAAACCAAAGTAAAATGAGAAGAAGCTATAACTATCACATGATTATGTTCCTAACAAATGATACATAGTTGATCCCAAATGGTGGTGGGCCCGACCACACCTGGGGAGCTTACCTACCTACAGGAAATGAAAAGCTTTAACACAACTAATTCATAAACTCACAACAAACCATCAACAAATCGATCAGAAATCAATACATAGCCATCATAATAGTATTCCAATTAAAAATGATATGTCTGGAGATAACACCTCAAATATACAAATGACAAGATTCTCTCTTGTTTGCTACCTTCGTAGTTTTTACAGATCAACCTTTATAGGCATCGACTTAGTTAAAAACAACCTAGACCATACATAGAAAATTTAACAACTTGGCTAAATCAATCTGTAAGATTAGATTGCTAGAACAACATGTTCGATTTAGCATAAAAAACCCTCAACTAACCCCAATATTGGTACCAACTAAGTTTAGTGAGGATAGTGATGGTCTTATCATGGAAGAAGTTGAACTTGTTTGAACACAGCTGTAGGTCGCTCGCTCATCTAGAAATATGTGGCCTATTCATCCTTTACATAGTTAAGTAATGATCCTAAAAAGGTCATTGAGTACAAAAATGGTGGAACATGGTTCATGGATCAACACTCTCCTAATCTCATCTAGCTCAGTTATTGCAATATTCACACTCGATCATATTGATTAGCTAGTTCCTTGGTAACAACTCAAATTTGCTTAAACTTAACTAATAGAAAACAAAAAGACATAATGAAAAGCTTTACCTCATAGTAGGATTTTGACAGTTTTAGAGCAATAAAAATGATAGGAGAGTAGGTATAGGAGTACAAAAAGGATAAGAATGGAGGTGGAAAATAGTGGAAGTGGGGACAAAATAGGGCGCCAACATCCTCCCATGTCTATTTGGATGCATGTCCTCATGCATCTATTACATGCACCAAAATGGGAAACTGTGCTAAACAAAAGAGGCTATAGTCAACGGCCAACAGTCTTAATCAGTACTTCTATCCCATGTTTAATTGGTGGTGAGAAATTATGCAACTGGAGAGCTAACCCTTGTGCATTCAACTTTTTAATAGGCCTATACATTGTCGCTTTCCTACACAGCAGCTGCTTGTTCTTTCTCTTCAAGTCATCATTATGAAAATATAGCCTTAGGTTGGAATCTCTCACTTGAAGATTTACCTCCCTGACATAATGAAATCAAATCTTATACTTGTTAGCTTACTCTCTGAGTCTGGAAATCGTCTTCTTTAACTTGATGAGTCAGATCTTTAGTTTTTCCTCTACATCAGAAGTGGGAGCCCTGGTAGGTGTCGTTGACTGTTGCTATACACTATCTTCAGGTGATTTCCCACTGCATCCTCTTGGTGAATAAAGGTGTTGAGTGGCTTTGGTAGCACTCCTTGTTACTGAAGGTTGGACAAGAGATAAGGTTTCCATGTCTCATGAAATATCCACAGGGATATTTTTTTCGGATGTGGCCATGGGGGCTCTCTCAAGGGACACTTCAAACTTCTATGCATCAAAATCATGAGATGATGAAATGTGGATGTGCTTTGAGCTTATACCCTCATACTTGCACTGCTGGGCTTGAGCCATACTCTGATTTTGTCGTCGGCCCTGCATAGAGGTCTTGGTTAGAGAAGTCAGGGGTTTTCTGATGGGAAAAAGGGGTTACCTACATTTTGAATTTGTTGTGGCACTCTCGGGAATCCGGGAAGGCTCCAACAGGGGATCTAGTGCTTCACCCTTTGGTACTGGGCTCAACTCAGATTAGTCTAACTTGGCCTTATCTCGTTTCCATTTTCGTTTTGTGCCCACTTGGGTTTCCATAAAACTGCTTCTTCACTAATTGTCAAGATTTTATCAACTACCTGGGGGAGTTCATGAACAGGAGTGGGGGAGTGGGTAGGAGAGCCAGGTGTAGATTCATATTTAGACATGAGAGTAGCATCATTTCGTTTTACTGATCGGCCTACTATGCATTGTCGTCCTTTGGTTTGAGTTTCCTTTCTAGCAAACTCCTAAACTGGGAAATCTTCCCATGACCTTTGCCTCTTCTTGAGCTCGATGACCAACAAGATTTTAATGAGGCTATGATGATAAAATGTGGTCTCATGTTTCCTACCCTGAGATTGCATCCCTTGAGCCATCTTATGCAAACTCAATTTCAAGAAGTGGGGAATGTTTAATTGCATGTATTCTATAAATTGAGTCATTAACTAAATATGATAAATGAACATGACTGCATACCTCCCCTCGCAAGTTATAAAATGTTGCAGCATTGTGAGAAATGGGTGCCATCGTTCCTCGATGCAACTTTGTAACACTCCTTTTGCCCAATTGATAGATCTGTAGGCAGGCTTTAAAAACATGGCACAATTCGGAATGTCTAGCTTCCCACCTTTAAAGAATTGTTCGCCCTCAGCTGGTAGCCCAATGGATCTTCTCACATATTCTTTTGTGACTCTAAAACTCAAGTTTCCCACTTGGACATGCTATCCATTAAAACTCCGTGCAAATACCAGGGTGACCTGATTGTTGTAACCTTGAAACTTTTGTAGAAAGGTCATCCATCCTTTCTCTTACAAATCACCACTACATTGTTGATACTCTGGGCTATGCGCGAGCTGCCTGAAGGTGGGTTCATGATGATCAACTCCCATTATTCTCAGCACCTACATTCAACTACAATTTTTCTCCTCCCAACTCTTTGCTTCCCTTTGGTCATTTACTGATTCTATAACTGTGGTCTTGGATAGCCCTCATAATAAAATTTGCATGAATGATAGCCCAATCATCATGATGAATTGGGGGTGTGATGTTGATCAACATCATGATGATCATCCTATCCATAGTTGGTGTAGAGTGCCTACATCTAATGTATAGTGTGATCATCTAATGTAGCATGGAAAGATAATGGCCGAGAGTCGGCACACCCATCTCATGACTAATGGGAGGTGTCATGAAGCGATGACTAAGCGAGGAAAAGAGTGAACATCATCACACAGCAAGGTAGGAATCATGAGTGGATATCATTGGTGATTGTGGGTTTGTGTCTCATCGAGCGTGCCAGAATGTAGTCGATGTGGGATTGGGGATAGGCAGGTTAGGGGGATATAACATATTATGAGCGGAATTTCGAATGAAACATAGGTTTAGAGGCGCATTTTCACAACATACATTTTAACCAATCACTAACAAAATTCAAGCAAATAAAAGTGCATACATGAGCCACTTAAGATATTACTGATTTCGTGTTGTTTTCCTGATTTTAATGTAGCTTCCAAGAACTTGAATAAAATTGATGCTGACTGGAATAATGCTGAAGCTGCAGCCGTGCTCTGTGATCCAAATTCTAGAAATGAAATTCAAATGAAAGGGTCTTTGATTTCTACAAGTTATGTATAGATCAATTAGTAAGGATAATCATCCTTAACTACTGGTAAAGATGAGTACTTACTATGGAACATTCTTATATAAGAAAATAAAATCCCTTCATGATTCGAGAAAGGCTCCTTGACAACACCACAACTGTGATAATGAATTTTCAATTTGATAGAGTATGGTGCAAAGACAGTTTGAACATAATTTCGAGATCCTCTTACTCGATGCCATATGTCATGCTACTTATTGTTCTTCAGAAAAAAATTGTTTATTAGTCTATGGATTTTTAACCAGGCTTGGAATGATGACTTCCTGGGTAATTTCTTATTTAGGGAGTTGGAAATGTCTGGAAAGAGAGCTCCAAGGGGGCTTATTTTCTGTAATTATTCCCTTGGGCCCAGAAAAGAATAATTCAATTCCGAAGGATCCCTAAACTACCAATACTTTATTGCTTTAATGAACCTAAAGTAGTTGGTGCTCAAAGCATTCACATTTAGAGAGTCTGAATTGCCCATAGTATGCTCCAGGAGGATTCCTTTCCGTAATCATTTCCTTGAACCCAGAAAATAACAATTCCACACTCATGGAATCCTTAGACTAATACTGGTTCATATCATTTTGCGAGCCTGGATCAGTCACTGCTTAGAGGCCTCATGTTTAGAGAGTCTGAGGGCCTCCAAAGAAGACTCCACAGGTTCCTTTTTCATAAGTAATCCACCAGTCCTAGATAAAGGAATAAACTTGCTCCTGGTGAATTCCTCCTTTATTCTACATGGGCTATGGGGAGAACCACCTGTAGATAGAAAAAACGAATAAACCATTGGTTTTTATATATATATATATTAATATATATTATAATAATACTAGATATTATATAGAATATAATAAATATATAAATAAAATCACTGACAAGCAAGGGCAAGTCTTTACTTGAAAAGCCCAACCCGGATCCTTTCATACTTCCTGTAAAAACTTATCACGTGAAAGTGGTTTGTGATAAACTTTAAGTCGATGACCGTTTACTATAAAAGAAGTTTTATCATCATCGATATTACAAATATGAACTGAACCGTTATCAAAAAATTCAGTTACTTCATATGGTCCTAACCATCTGGTAGATAATTTACCTTTAAAATGCTTTAACTTACTATCATATAACAAGGCTCAGTCACCTGGGTGTAAGACTTTCTTCTTGATAAATTTGTCATGCCATCGGGCTCTTTGGTTCTATATCAATGGTGTTCTACGGTAGGCATCTTGTCGGATTTCATGGAGCTCATTAAATTGCATCAACCTCTGCTCTTGAGCCTCATTTAGATTCATGGCCAACTGAGTGGAAATTTTGAATGTTTTTTGCTTGGAACTCAATGGGCAAGAGCACTTGTTTACCATAGACTAACTCATAAGGGGTGTGTCTGGTCACGTTTCTCCAAGTGATTCAAGAAGCCCATAGTGCTTTTGGTAACTTATCTACCCAATCCATATGATGAAATTGAACGGTTTTTGTGAGGATGGATTCTAAAATTCTGTTCGTGGAGTCAACTTGCATGTTAGCCTGCACGTCGTAAGGAGTTGATTTGCGATGCTTAATTTCATACTACTCCATGAGTGCCTTGACCAACTTTGACGTAAATTATGTACCCTGGTCTGTGATGATTTCGCGAGGCACACAAAATCTCTTAAATATGTCCTCGAACAAAAATTATGTTGCTACCTTTTCAGTGGCATCATACAATGCCTTATCCTCGACCCACTTGGTGACGTAGCCAGTGCACATTGAGATATATTTTTTCTTCTTCGACATTGGGGAGATGGGGCCTACGAAGTCCAATGCCCACATCTCAAAGGGTTCAATGGAAATTTGTGGTTGAAGAGGCATTTCATCAGATACAACTGGTCTCCCCATCCCTTGGCAAGAATCAAAACTCAAAACAAACTTCTTGTCATCTTTAAAAAGTGTAGGCCAATAGTATCCAGTATGGAGAACGTTGTATGAAATTCTTCTATCAACAAAGTGGCCACCACAAGGCTCATTGTGACTAGCTCTTAACACATCATACATTTCATCTTCCCACACACACTACCTCATAATCAAGTCTGGCTCAGTATAAAATATATCTCCTTCGATCCAAGAGAAATTAGCACTGTGCTACACTATATTATGCTTCTCTCAGGCTGACATGTTTTGAGGTAGCTCTCCTGATACCAGATAATTGGTGACATCAGAAAATCAAGGAGTAATATTGGAAATGGAAAGTAATGCTTCATATGGAAATTCATCAGGCACCGGTGTTGGCGTGCTTCCCTACGCAAGGTTCAAACATGATAAGAAATCAACTGCCAAGTTATCCCTTCTAGGCCTATCAATGATAATTATATTGAATTCTTGTAGAAGCAACAACCTGATCTTGTTATCCTACCGTTAGTAATAGGTTTATTCATTAAAAATCTAACAACAGAATGGTCGGTATGGACAAATGTCTCATAACGAGTAATGTAATGCCTAGACTTTCCTATAGCATGCATAACTGCTAGCAACTATTTTTCAGAAACCTTATAATTTAATTCAGTGGGAGAGAGATTTTTGCTGACAAAATAAATGGCATAGGCAAATTTATCCTCCCTTTGTCCCAACACCACTCTTATTGCAGTACCCAAAGCATCTGTACAAATATGAAAAGGTAAGGACAAATTTGGCCCTCTCAGTACCGATGTGGACAAATTTTCCTTTAGTACCTAAAAAGCCCGTTGATAATCAACATTCCATACAAAGTCAAAATCTTTAGTTAACAATTTAAATAATGGTGTTGCAATTCTATTTAAATTCTCAATAAATCGTCGATAATATCCTAAGTGCCCTAAAACACTTCTTACCTCTTTTTACGAGCTAGGAATAGGGATATGTGAGATCACCTCTATTTTTGTTGGGTCAACTTGAATCCCTTCAAATGACACATGATGGCCTAGAACAAGTCCCTTATTTTTCATCATCCTACATTTATCGCTACTAAGGGTTAGATCAACTTCTTGACAACGAATCAATACCTTCTCTAGATTTTCTAAAGCCTATGAAAAGTCATCTCCAGAAAATTTGAAGTCATCCATAAATACTTCCACACCGTCATGGATCATGTTAGTGTAAGTATCTACATACTTCGATCAGGGATCAAATTTTCTCTTTGCATTTTCATTTTAGGGGGCTCATACTGCAAAATTCTTACATCATTTCATTAGGTCATGTCAAATTGATCCACTGATCATTGTCTTCTATTCATAAAATCTAATTTCTCCCTCATAGAGTATACTTGCTGACCCTTCTTCAGGTTGTCTTCAGTTATGGTTTCATGGTCAATTTGCAATCATGCTTTCATTCGGTCATAGGGCATGTTTCATTAGGCCTTAGAGTTTCATTTCCAGGGTCAAGAGCATGATTTATAAGTGTAAATAAAGGGCAGCAAGGGTATGAGGATGATAAATAAGTCAAGTATGATGGGTAGTAAGTCATATCCACTATATAAATATCTTTTAAACTAATGTAATTTTCATCTCAAAAAACATGTTTTTGAGGTGAAAACAAAGTATTTTGAGTTAGTTCATATTTCTTACATAATTTTTAGTCACTTTATGTAATAAATGAGCCCAGCTACACCAAAGCATCTCTCCTTGCCGCGAGACAAAGAAACACTGCAAAAATCAGTTCAAGTTGAGCATTATGTACCTGAAAAGAAATAAAGAAGAAAAGACATTAGAAACAAAGTTTTGAAAAAGGTCAAGAAACATTAGAAAATGGGTTTTTCAAGTGAAAAATAAAAATATACTCCTATATAAGGTCTCTCATTTCATTTTCAAGTTCATCATTCTCTTTTGGAAAATAAGTCATCAAAAGTGACGAAAAGAGGAAAGGTTGAATGAGTTTTACGTAAAGGAGAAGTGGCACTGCGGTTCTGGAGGTTGGCGCTGCATGTTTGGAGAAATGGTGAAGTTGCGCTATGCTTCTGCAGTCTAGCATTGTGCGTTGAGAGGTTGGCATTACGCGTCTAGGTTTGGGACTCTGCACCTGGAGGTTTCTGCAGTGAAAATTTACGCTGCGTTGTGCATTGAGAGGTGGCTCTGTACATTGAGAAAAAAGACCAAAAAGCATCCAAACTTCATAAAAACTTCCAAACAACCCTCCCATCTCTCAAAAAAGTGAGTGCACTCCCTCTACCTCATCATTAAAGTTGCAATTGCAGGGTTTAAAGGAATTTACCATGCCAAATATGAAACCCTAGTTTCTCCCTACATAACATTCTAGACACCCTAATCCCCTCTATTTTTCCCACAACTTATCACTAAACCCTAAACCCCTTCCATACATCACTCCATAACATCTATACCCCTCATCCTTTATCCCACAAGTTATATTTCAAAAAGGGCTCAAATACCTCTCCCTCACTTTCATAATTCATATCCTTCCCTTCATTTTCTAGTCTACCAAAATACCTCATAAGGTCATCTCCCATCCCCTCACTCCTAAATCACTCTTACTCATTCCATTTTTCCCTTTTCTTGGAGTGTACAACCTCAAACCTTTCAAAAATGGATAGAGAAGACCGAGACTATGAGGAGGAGGAAAACACAGGCAGTGACAGTTCCACAGATAGACCTCCATCTCAGAGAAAACCACACAAGGGAGGCAAAATTATTAGGGAGGAACCATCAAACTTCATAGAATTGCAGGCCTCTCAGTTAGCTATCACTTGTTTTAGACATCAAGGGTGCTATGAGTTCTATGAGCAGGTAGAGAGAATTCAATACCACCCTATGCTCACCAGACTTTTTGTAACCCATCTTCAGAACAACAAGGTGACTCTTGCTAGGGGTGACATTTATAGTTTCACCTTCCATTATTGCGGATGCAACCAGGATTCTGAATGTAGGGGAGAAGTGGTACAAGACACAGGACCTGGATGAACATTATTATGAGCCTTATATCAAACCCAGGTACAAAAATGAGGCAAAAGGACTTTTTCCCTTCAGATTCCTTGAGGATAAGTATGCCCCCATGATGAAGATCATCATGAAATATTTCAGTTGTGAAGGAAAATTTTCCAAGCTGTACACCTATCACATCAGGCTTCTCATGCATTTTACCAGGGTGAGGATGTTGGACCTCCGTTATTTCTTGTTCATGAATATTGAGAAGATGGCCCATTTTGTGCAGAAAAGGCCATACCCTCAGCAGATAAGCAGTCTCTATCAGTATTCCTTGATCAAGATGATTGTGCTTCATCATCTTAGCCTCCTCAACATCTATTGGGAGACATTTGTTGCTCATGACATCTTTAGGGGTCCTCAAATTCCTCCACCAATGTCTCAAGAATCAAGGATACCTTCTAGAATTTCTCAAGTGAAAATAGATGAGGAGGCCAAATAGGCTACAACTATTGAGGTGCCCGAGACTTACATGACATATTAGAGGGGCAGAAGGAGATTTTTTGTATCTCATAGGCAAGTGTTTGCTCCACGGGATGTGGAAGGGACCTTGCCTTCTTCATCAACCCATAGGCAAATGCTTGCTCCACAGGATGTGGAAGGGGCTTTGCCTTCCTCATCAACACAACAGGTATAGGTGCAGCAGTTGCATAAAGGGAAGGAAAAGATGTCGCGGGAAGTTTTTATGATGAGGAGAAGGAGAGAGAATTTGATTTGACAGAGCATGATGAGCCGGAGTAGCATTATACTCATCATGGCGTGGAGATAATTGTGTTAGAGGCTCAGGATGAAAAAATGATAAAGGACATCATCATACAGGAAAAGGAGGCTCAAGTCCAAGCGTTGATGGACAATTTGGAGAGGGCTAAGTATGTCATCACATATTTGGAACAAGAGAACAAGCAGGTCCTCATGGAGTTGGAACTTCTCAAGGTAAAACGACAAGGTGATAAGGAGGCACTGGTCACTTTGTCTACTATTGAAAAGGAAATTGAGGATGATAGAGAGACTTGGCTTGAGAGGGTCAATTTGCACCTAGATAAGTTGTTGCAAAAGGCCAATAGGGATAATCAGATGATCAGGTACATGACCTACCATTACAGGACCCAAAACAAAATTTGCAACATGAGGGTCAAAAAGATGAAATCTAGGCTAAGGCGAGCTCTAAAGGACAAAAAAGAGGACGATAGGCTTAGGCTGCTTGCTGAATCTTCCTTGGCTCATCAAGATTCTTTATGGTGGTGTTTCTCACCAATTCTAGTCAAGTTTGGAAAAGACTTTGTTTTTTGCAAATTTTGGAAATTGCACACACAGAAAATCGGGCTCAATGCACAGTGCCACTGGTGTTGCGCTTTTCGTAGGGGAACCCAATGCACAAATGGCTTGCATTTTTGGATTCAGAGTGATGAGTACATGCACCCTATGGATTTTCTACGTTTTTTGGGCAGAACTGGTCCACCAAAATCTTAAAAAACAACCTAAAAATGACATTTTTTCCACTTTTTGGACACACAGAAGTATTCTTGGGAGAATCAACTTTTGAGGGGTCAAATGAGCATCAAATGAAGAAATTCAAGGAGTTTTAGAAAGTATACTTGAATATATTTTCAATGAGCTATCATGAGCTCAATTTGAATGTAGGGAAGGCCTCCAAAGCAAACCTGAAAGTGGCACTGCGTGTAGGGAAAATTTTGCACAGGATGACTATTTTTCTATGTTTTGACTGTGTTCATGGATTTTCTCTCATGGACGATGTTTTACTATGGTAAATGATGACTTGGCTTGTAAATACAATGGATAATTAGTAGTATAGGGTAGATTAATTACATTAAAAGTTATTTTGAGCTCAAATGAATTAGTTTTTCACTTTTAGAGGCAAGTTGTTAAGATGCCTATATTCTTGTTTCTTGTTCAGTGTTGGTTAGATTAGCTCCTCATATTAGAGATTCGATACCTAAGGATGGGAGGAGGTTGAAAAAAATCCTATATCTTCTTCTTCTTTCTCATTGTAAAGGGTTGGACTCAGCTGGATGCTCATACCTTGATTGTACATCATTTTGTAGCAATTTAGCAGGAGATTAATAAGAATTGCAACTTATCTTATGGGATCCATGTGGTATGGAGTTTTACTACAGTTTCTTCTCTTGTGATCATATGTTATTATGTTTTGTGTTTTTCATTAATCATTTCATTGCTTTTAAGTGAATGTTTCAAGTTGATAGGCAAAATTCATTACATCACTACTCTGCTTTGGGAAAATATTCACCATTATATGTTTCTATAGTTTGGGAAGGATCCATAATAATCACATGCTCTTCCTAGCCTCTCACTAGTCTTAAAAACCTCAACCATCAAGCCCTAGAGTACTAAAATTTATGCCTACCTTTCCCCATTGAACACCCTGCAATTTTGACCTAATTCCCTAGCCCTAATTGTCCATCTCCTCTTGATCTAGCAAAACCCCTTCAAAATCCAATCAAACCTTGTGCTACTATACCTAGCCTAATACCCCTTTTCTGATCCAGTCATCTTGGCAGAGATATTTATGGAGAGAGCCCTCTCCCAGACTAATAGGGCTAGCTACTTGGCTAAGTGAGGTTTGTGGTTACCTTGGCATTGCCTTCCTTCAGCCTGAGGTTCAATCCAGGCGATAACAAATTAGATCCAAGAAAATGGCAAGTAAAATTCTCTGAAAGGTGGTGGGGGTGTTGCAAAGACCAAAGGGAAGGAATCTATATGCATAAGTACCCTTAGGGCATGTAAAGGTAGTCTTCTCCTGGTCTTCTTCAACTATTTGTATTTGATTATAACCGTTGTACCCATCTAGAAAAGAAAAATATTTCTTACCTGAAAGTGTGTCGAGGACTTGATGAATGAAGGGCAATGGGAAATAGTCACACAATGTGGCCTTGTTTAACTCTTTGTAGTCAACGCATATCTACCACTATTTGTTCTTCTTTGGAATCACTACCAGAGGTGACACCCACTTACTGTCAAAAATGGGGTAAATGAAATATGTAGCCAAAATTTTCTGAAGATTATCTTTGACAATGTCTTTTAATGCTGGGTTCATATGCCTTTGTGGTTGCTGAACATGTCTCATTTCTTCATTTGTATATATATGGTGGATGCAAGTGTCTGGATGTATGCCCCTCATGTCCAAGTAATCCCAGGTGGAAGATCCAGTTTGTTCGCGAATCATACTCATCAACTACTGCCTTTGTTCTACAGTCAATCCTCTATCAATATGTAAGATTTTTCCTTCAAAAATTTCTACAGGCTCTCTCATGAGCTCATGGCTTTCCTCCATTGCTGCAAAAGAGGCAAAGACAACTGGATGGAAGGTTTCCTAAAAATTATCACTAAACACATGTTGATAACCATTAAAAGAGATGGGATAATCTGTGTGAGAGCTATTGGCTACAAATTGCTGCAAAACATGTTCATTAGAATGCTCCTAGAGACCTCTAGACTGATCTAATGACAATAGAGGAAACATAAATTCTTCGTCTCCATATGGGTTTTCGAGCCATAATGGTATTTTAGCAGTTGTTTGAGCAGGTGGAAAAATAGACAAAGTTTGATTGTGGGGACCATTAGAAATAATTATTTCTCCCTTTTCGCATCCTATGATGGCATCAGTGGTTTCCAACCATGGTCGCCCTAGAACCAAAGGGTGTTTTGGCCTAGAAGTTTTTGGAGAAATAACTACAAAATCTATGGGATATTGACAAGAGGCAATAGTGACCTCTATGTCATCTAAGGTGCCCATTGGTTTGATGATGGATTTGTCTGCCATTTCTAAAAGGATAGGGTTGGATTTGAGTCCAGATAGTTGTGATGATGTCATTGCTTCGTAGGTCATTGCATTTATTCCTGCCCCTAGATCCATGAGGGTGTTTGGCAGAAGTACTACGTTTATCTCAATGGTGACAATGGGATTCCTAGGGCAATTGTATTTTGCGGGAAAATCAGAAATCATAGTGGACATTTGGCTTATGATTTCAACATTCTGGTTCTTATGTCCCTTTCTCCCTAGTTTTTTAATCCAGAGATCTTTGAAAATTTTGGTGTAAGTGGGAATGTCTCTAATTGCTTGTAAGAGAAGAATTTTAATGTAGACATTCCTAAGTTCTTTTTCGAAATCCTATTCAAGTGGGCTCTCTTATTTCTTTACAATTAGTCTTTCCAGGTATGGTGGTTCATTTGATTCTTCTTTCTGTGATTGTTGTTGTTTTTCATTTTGCAAATGGTTTTCGGATGATGTGAAGGGCACCTCTTCTTGGATAACAACTACTAATTTTCCTTTATTAAATCTATTTCTTGATCATAATTGGATTTCGTTCATAGGAATGGCAGTGATCATGTATGTAGGAAAAGGCTGAATATCAATGTTCTACATTGGTTGAGGTAGCCTATTATGACTTGGGTTAGGTATGGGTTGCGCAGGCAACAATGTAGGTCGAGATGGATTTAAGGTAGCAGGTTCCTACGAAGATGATGGATTAGAGGGTGCAGGTAGCAATTGATGCAAAGGATGTGGTGACAGTGTAGGTTTTTAATACATGTTCAGGTTATACCCTTGTTGATATGATTGCATGGTCAGATTGTACGAGGTACTTGGTATATTTGGGTAAGGTGCATAGAATTGGGTCTAGGTTTGATAGGTGTTGGTATAGGGGTTTGTCCTCCAATTATGACTACAAGCAGTGTTTTGTGGTTGCAAGGCAGCCAAAGAAGGGTAAGATGTAGGGAAGTTCCAAGGCTGAGTCTGGCCACAACCTTGGAAATTTGGGTCTAGAAACATGTTCTAACTCCGGCCTCCCCAGGTGCGTCTTTTGGTGGCTTGAGATTGGCCAATAGTTTCAGTGTTCCCCTTGTAGATGGCCTGTAACTTGAGAAGTGATGGGCACTTCTCGGTTGGGTGTTCTAGAGTGCAGATTCCACAAATCTGAATGGAATTTAAAGGACATTCCATATCTACATGCTTGCGCCTACACTTGGAACAAAACATTGCCATGGCTTCTTTTTAGGCCTCTTGTTTTTGTTTCATTTTCATAGTGTCTAGTTGGTCACTGATTGTGTTGAGTAGATCATTTTTAAATTTTTCTAATAGGCTTCCCAGTTGGATTCTCGTAACAACATTAGCTACATTTTTCTTTTGCACATAGTCTCTAGAATTATCTTTACGTTCATGAAGCTTTTTGCCTACTTTAACTTGGCTCCTAGAATAGGTACGTCCGAGCTTGATTACTTTAGAAAATGGCTTCTTATAAATGTCCCCACCATTAAGGAGGTTTAATGTTTCAATGAAGTCATCCCTCAACCCTTTTAGGAAGATATTTCTGATAATTGTTTCGTCTAAGTTTGATCCGCAAGATTTGTGAAAATTGTATAGCAATCATTCAAGATACTCCTCCAGGTTTTCATCTTCTATTTGTTTCATCCTAATGATATCATTGATGTCCCTACTCTTACAAAAATCTTGATACCTTTTAAGGAATATTGATTTCATGTCATCCGATGAGTATACCATATGTTGCCCTAGACTCATGAAATATCTAAGGGTTGCATATTTTAATGTGGCTGGAAAAAAAATTAAGTTAATGTGCATCCTCATAATAATTATAACTGTGACAAAAAATATCGAATTCAGAAGGAAATGCATCGGGGTTTCAGATGATTTACCGTAGAATAATGGGAGATATGCCATTGGAATGTTTTTCATGTTGATGTCTCAAGTCACATCTAGGATAGGGAACCTAAAGGTAACTTCCTCTTCGTCTTCCTATTTGTTTCCTCCAAAGATGTTACTGTTGCATCAAGAGCCTTCTCCTTCTTCCTACCATTCTTTGTTGTGTCTGTCCTCCCCATCATGGTGATCCATGTCTGCAACCAGCACCCGAAGGGGTTTGCTGATTATTGTGTGAACAAGAGGTATTGGAACACAGTTGATATTGGTTGATTTCTCGTCCATGTTGTCTTGCAGTTCTACTGGTTATTTTACAGGGTTGTCAAAGACAACCCATCGAATGGTCTTTTCCCTTTGATCTAATAATTCTTGAATGGAAACCAGGTTGGTATTAACACTTCCCCCTTCTTGTCTCAGTCTTGCATATCGATTAGCAGTGGTAAGAATGGGTATATTAATTGATCCAAATGTTGCCGGAAATTTAGAATTGGAAATAAATCTATCCCTACTATCTCTAAGTCTACTTGTACTCCTACGCATAAAGATAAAGGAAATATAAACTTAAGAACAAGCAGTGATAGATGAGACTTTGGAGCAACCCCACAAAATTGGATGTGTAGCTCTTCACTCATGCCTTACCATACACTCTCCACCCTCTGACAGTCTTGCAAGACCCTGAAACTCAAATAATAATAGTTACCTGAATAAGAAATTACAACTTCCCTGCCAAGGATGCCAAAATGTTGAGAAATTTAATAGGTGTATTAATTCTCCTGCATCTATATGTCAACCTGGGCTCGTAAAAACGAGTTGTATTGTGATTTCTACATTCAATTCTTAGTCATAGATTTAATGTTTCCTTTATGATGATCATCTAAGTAATGAAACACACAAATTCTTGTAAACACACAACTCAAAAGGAATCAATCCATCTTTCCAACACAGGCAGAATCAATAATCAAATTCAACTTAAATACTTTGAAATCTCTATGAAATCAACCTACTTTGTATTGAAACTGAAATATGGACTTAAATGTTGACTTGATTCTATACCACAGATTCAAATTTGACATGATATGAAAGCGAATGTCTAATCAAATAGACTCCACACATAACTCAATAATTCAAAACCCAAATCCTAATTTCTGACTGTTACACTTTCCACGTGAAGGAATTAAAATATCTAATCTACTTGTGATGGTAATTCAATTTTAACTAAGAAATCAATCTTGTATTCAATAATTGTTCTTAATTCAAAACCCTAGAATGAGAAAAGATTCACATTAATTCCCTTGACAACAAGTAAAAGATATTTATGTTGGGAGCTAATCTGAATACTCTATCTCACACACTTAAGCAACTTGATCTCTCACACTCAACTAATTTGCATACATATTCCTAATCCATCATAACCTTAAGAACAAGCTTCTAATATCAAACCTTAATTCTATTCTCAAGCATGAAAAACAAATATAACAACTATGAATTGCTATCAAGCACACCAAAATGTACTCAATAAACTATCCTATAGTTGCATAAATATCCAACTAAACTCAAGCAAACCTATTCAAAATCTCGGCAAACCAACACTCTGTCTTCTCAAGGAAAACATAATTCACACAGCTGATTGCAATCTAACCTCGAAATCAAATCAAGCACGCATTTGATGGCAATTACCTTAGGTTGGAAACTATGTTTTCAATCAACAGTATCAGACTCTAGGCTATAGTACTGCACTCAGGCACTCAAAACAAAGCAAGAGAAATGGAACTGAAAACTAAATCACTACTTGAACTCCAAAATCAATCTGCAAAGTCTATTAAGAAACTAGGAATCTACTAGGAAATAAGACTATGATAAGTTAAATTATTTTAATTAATCAATCTGGAAAGCAATACTTCTAGGGCGCACACACTTATGGAAATAATTTAGAAGAAAACCAACCAAATTGATAACAGAAAGAAACATGCAAATGCGATTTTATTTGGAATTCACTAAAACTCATTCAATGCATATGATCAATCTTGCTCTATAATCCACACAACACGACCCAAACCATATCAATCCTTACTACTCATTGAATTATCTTGACTTCAGCATTCGAGGTTGCTCTGTGTTTCCAACAAAGGGACCAACTCACTACAAATATTCAATTTATAATATGATTGAAACAAGTTTGATATAACTGCAACAACACATTCAAAATGATATAACTTGTTTCTTAAGGGAACAAAGTATATCTTTGTTTTAAAGGTAGGAGTGCCAATCTTTGATATGCACATAAGAACCACACATTCAAATCTAAAAACACATGTAATAGTCAGCGCAATGAAATCATTCCAAATTCAATAAAACTCCAAGCAGCATATAAATAATTGATAAACCAAAGAAAAATGAGAAGTTGTTATAACTATCACACGATTATGCTCCTAACAAATGATACATAGTTGATCCAAGATGGTGGTGGGCCCAGTCACACCTGGGGAGCTTACTTACTTACAAGAAACGGAAAGCTTTAACATAGCTAATTCATGAACTCGCAAAGAACCATCAACAAATCAATCAGAACTCAATACATAGTGATCATAACAATTTTCCAAATAAAAATAATATGTCTGGAGATAACACCTCAAAGATACAAATAAAAGGATTCTCTTTTGTTCACTACCTTCCTAGTTATTACAGATCAGCCTTTATAGGCGTCAACTTGGTTAAAAACAACTTGGCCCATACATAGAAAATTTAACATCTTCGCTAAATCAATCTTTCAGATTAGATTGATGGAACAACGTGTTCGATTTGGAATAAAAAACCCTCAACTAACCCCAATATTGGTACCAGCTATGTTCAGTGAGGATAATGAAGATCTTATCATGGTAGAAGTTGAACTTGTTTGAACATTGTTGTAGGTGGCTCGCTCATCTAGAAATATGTGGCCTATCCATCCTTTACATAGTTAAGTACTAATATTGAAATGGTCGTTGAGTACAAAAATGGTGGAACACGGTTCATGGACCAACACTCTCCTAATCTCATCCTGCTCAACTACTGCAATATTCACACTTGATCATATTTATTAGTTAGTTCATTGGTAACATCTTCAATTCACTTAAACTTATCTAATAAATAACAAAATGACATAATGAAATGTGTTAGTGGCTAAATCTACCTCAGGCTGAGAAAGGTAGGATCTAGGATAACATTAAACCACACTTAACCTAGTAGCTAGCCCTACCAGGTCGGGAGAGGGCTCTCTCCTTGTCAATCTTAGCAAAATATGATCAATGAGTCTAGAGATGATTGATGTGAAGATTGATTTTAGGCTAGGTATGTGTGTAGAAGAGTTTGATTAAATTTGATGATGTTTTGTTGGATCAAATGTGAAAGGCAGATTTAGATCTGGGGAATGAGGCTCAGTTTTGCAGAGATCTCTATGGGGCAAGGTAGGAAAATTGTTTGGTACTTCAAATTGAATGAGATGGAGAGATTTTAGACAGGTGAGGATTTGAAGAGGGAAAGAAAGTCTGAGGGGTCCTCTTCAAACAACTGAAAATATAAATAACTAAACAAAACCCTAGGTAGAGCACTGCAATTTCAATGGATTCTACCTTTATCCTTGTTTGATTTAGTTAAGATGAAACAGTAGAGATGATGGAATACATAAAACACCTGTAAACTTACAATTATAGAAGGAAACACAATACCAAAGCAAGACTCGACATGAATCCCATTAAGTGCTGAAAACCCTGGTCTATTCCTTAGCCAAACTGTTGAAATGAGTATACAATGAAGCTCCAAGCTTTCCCAAAAGTCCAAACTTTGCTAATGACTGAAAACTCACAAGATATAGGAAAAACAAAACTCATCCTAGCCTATATGGGTCGAGATCATAAGCTTAAGAGCTATTCCAACAAATTCTAAATTGAGCTAAAAGCTAGGGAATTGATTCATTCAGTTGCAAACTACCTTTTCATGGATGAATCTACCTCTATGAGTGAAAATTTAGCATAATTACATAAAGATCCATCAAATTACATTAAATTATATCATTCGTTTGACATTTAGAAGAAGAAAAGTCAAACTATCAAGAAACTAGGTGAAAAACAGAGTATTTTTGGTCAAACTGAGCAAAATTCATCTAATGCGATGCGCTGATTTCGCTATGCGTAGTGCTTTTTGGTCGCTGATTTTGGAGGCCTTCCTAGTGTCCAATTTTTCTCCAAGTGGAATTTTTGGAAAGTTTTGCGTATCTACTTTCCAGAAAAAGTATAATTTCTAAATTTGGCCTCAATTTGCCCCTCCAAAATTGAGTTCTACGAAAATTTCTTCCTATGTGTCCAAAAAGGGGTAGAAAGGTCATTTTTGAGGTGTTGTTGACCTTTTTGGAAGCTCAAAACCTATCAAAATTTCTTGCCATTTGTGGGCATGCATATTTTTTCATGAAAAATCCAAAAATGCTGAGTTTTCCTAAAAAGGAGGTCCCTATCATAAGCGCACGCCAGATGGCGCAACACATCGGGCAGAAAAACCTGTTTTTTGGCCCAAAAGTTTCAAAAGTGCAAAAAATATCCCAAATTTCTTGAAATTTGGGTTGAGTGTCCTCCATTAAGTGCTGTGTTGGGCCAAGGAAGCCTTAGCTAAGATCTAAAGTCTATCTTGATCTTTTCGCTTCCTCGATGCCTTCTTCAACTTGTCCTTCAAGTTCCTGATTCTTGCTTTGCACACCTTGTTTCTTGCCAAGTAGTGGTAGGCCATGTTCCTCAACATATTTTTCTCTTTGTTGGCTTTCTCCAGCATCTTTTCCAAGTGCATGTTTGTCACCTCAATCCAAGATTCATGATCAGCTTGAATTTCCCTTTCAAGTGTTGCCAATTTGGTTTTCCTCCTCTTGGCAGCTTGCTGGTTTTTCTTTATGTTTTTGAGCTCCATGAGGTCCTAATGATGTAGTAGTTGATGAGGAATGAAGGGATGAGGTGGGGATAAGAAGAGTAGGAAAATATTTTAAAAGATAAGATGAGTGAGGTGTATGGGGATGATGAGTGCTTGAGGGAGTGGATGTTTTGAGGTTTTAGGGAATGAGGGGAATGAGGGGAGTGAATAGGGTTTTAGAATGTAGGATAAGGGTTTGATAGGGAAATAGGAGTAGTGAAAGAGTAGGATGTGGGAGTTAGGGTTTGGGAGTATGGTATAGGGCTAGGGTTTTTAGGGTTTTTGGGATAAAGGAGTAGGATGAGTGTGAATGGAAGAGGGGTAAGGGAAATGAGACTTGGGAAATGTAGTGGAGGGGAATGTAAAAATGATGCAGGGGAATAACAACAAGAATGACAACTTTTAAAAATCCTAGATAGTTTTTGTAGTGCAACTGAGCAGCGAACTAGGGTTTGATTTTGCACCTATCAAAACACCATCTAAGATGATCAAATCTCTTGCAATTTCACTTAGGAATGTTTACTTACTTTTAGAGAGGTTTTTTGCAAATTTGGAGGCTTGCAAAAGGTAATGAAATGAGTTTTGAGCTTAGTTGACAAGTGCACCATTCCTTTTGGAAAACCAGTTTTGAGGGCCTGCCCAGCGTTGAAATTAGATGTATGATAGTTCATTGGAAAGATGATTGAGTCTATGTTCCAAAACAAATTGAATTTTTCAATTTGGAGTTTATTTTCCCTGTCAATAGTCAAATCCCCCAAGACTGGTTAAAATGTGCAAAATGAGGCTGCCTAAAGCAGAGTGCTATTGCAGTCAACTTTTGAAGGTCTTCCTCAACTCCAAAGTGAGCTAGTGATATCTCATTGGAAATAAGTTTGTGTCTAGTTATCATTGGACTCATTAAGAAAGTCATTAGGCCAACCAATCTAGGAGAAATATTGATTTTCCCAAGGTCACTTGAAAGGTGCATCAATTCTCCTGAGGGAACTGTATTTTTGACATTTCTCTATAACCATGACACCTGTGTAAAATGTGAAGGAGGTTTTTCTTCCTTCACATATTGTGGACAAAAACCTCTCCCAGGTTTCCTAAATTCATCTTTTCTTGCTCAGAAACATCATTCGAGTAAAACCTATCCCGATGTGTGGAACAGGGGATTTGTTGAAATGAAGTGAAATGAAGGGGATAAGGGGCTTCTAAATTCTTGAGAAAATTTTGGGAAGTAGGGAGGGACGTTAGGAAGTAGGCGAAAGTGGAATTTCAAATATTAAGCGAGGGGAAGAGGTCGAAAAGGGAAAAACGCAGGCCTAGCCTAGAAACTAGGGTTTGTGTGAAAATGAGGAATTTGAGGGATATCAGTGATGGAAAGTGTTTAATAAGATACATTAAGGATAGGGGAAGGTGTATGAATATCAGGATACAAGTTTTTCTGATGATTTGATCATCTAAGAGAAGTTACCCTCAAAACTCTAGGAGAGGGAAATGAACCTTACCTAGGTGCATCTGAAGCATGAACAAGGTGTAAAATGACCCATTGGAACATGACATGATGATGAAAACCCTTTGAATGATGGTACACTGAGCTGAATAGTAACATGGACCGACATTTCGACAACTTTGAAAGGAGTAAAAGCAAACCCTAAACCTAATACCTAGTGACCAAATTTTACTTGAAGACTCACTGAAATGAAAAAATTTAACCATGACACCTTAAAGTCACTTTGTAAGAGCATATTTGATCACTGGAGGAAGGCTGCAAAGACTAACACTAACATTGGCTCCAATGGGGATGGTAGCTCCTTGGAGGTGCCAAGAATGACAGATCTTTGGGAGAGCAAACCAATGCCTTATCCATTGGGCAATGGAGTCAAAAACTCAAGCTGAAATGCATGACTGAAAACTGACGACTTGACGACACAAACTGACTCCCACTCAACTAAAAACTGACTCGACACTTAAACACAACCGACAAACTAGAAATGATGCTCAAAGTAGAGCTTATTCATCAAAACCTACTCTAACAGTTTCATTCATCACCTGATCAAGTGAAATGAAACAACCAATAAAACCAAGTAAGTATTTTGACTGCTGTTTGTATTCTCCACAAGTGCTTGCTTATGAACAACAAGAGAGAACTACTAAAAGGCAAATCCCATGAAAACTTGTGAACAGATCCATTGAATGCTATGGATTTTCTATTCGTCTCCAAAAACAATGCGTAAGGATCTCAAAATTCATACACACTGGGACTTAGCTCATCCAATGGATTACTTCTCTTCTCTTCATACCATGAATGCAAACTTTGATCTTGGCTTTGTGACGAGGCTCCTGTTGAAAATGACAAGGAAATCAACTGCTGGATCAAATTATAGGAGAAGGACTTTGACTACACACATTATCCAACACATCAGCTATTGGATCGTGAAAAACTTGAAAAGACTGCTGCAACCGATTTTCTATTGGTTCCAATGAGATTGCAAGATTTTCTATAGTCTTCCCATTTGAAGATATATTATGCAAATTATTGTTCGAAAACTGAAATGATTCAAGAAAATGGTACAGAATCATCTTGCATCATTTGATCATATGTGCCAGCTTCCAAGTCTTCATATGCAACTTGAAAATCAATGGCATTCGGAGGCTGCAACTCTGGATAAGATAAGTCTTGAACAAGGTTTTCATTGCCCTCAATATGGTCCAAATCAAGACTTGTCGACAGTTGATTTCTGATTGCATGAATGTTGTCTCTAATGAACTAAAACGAAGCAAAAGAAAAAGGAAAATATCCTTCACTTACTTCAAAATTTGTTGCACTTTCCTCGTCACTGTCATAGCTAATATGCATCGGTTGATCATTATACTCAAGCTGTTGAAAATGAACTTCCTCCTTCCACAAACTAGCTATTGATTTTTCTGTAAGATTAGTTTCTATTTCGAGAACATAATCATCATCATACTGATCAAACTGAGGCAAATCGTCAGTATAAAACACATCATCAAGCATACATGTCATATCAATAGATCTCTCTTCTCCAAGATGATCTATAAAATTATCATTATCAGATCTATGACAACTGGGATAAGAAAAAATATGTTTTGGATCAGCAACTTGTTCTTCTTCAATCAGCGAGCCATGGGCTTGAACATTATACTCATTCCTTGTGATGATCCTTTGCATCATCTCTTCCACTGCACTTACCAAAATGCCAAGCTTTACCTCTAGAGATGTTGATTCCTCTCGATCTGTGCTTTTCATCTCTTCTTCCTTCAACTTTGCCCTTCAAATCAGTGAATGAGCCTCTACATCTACTGCACTGTTTTGCATCTCTTCAAGTGTTACAAGATTCATTTCTCTCAACTGAAACTCCATTTCAGGATCAAAGGCACCCGGGTAGTGTAAGAGAGCGGATCCAAGAGGAGGTTTGATATTAACAGGCATCGAATAATAAACCTGGTTAAATCTGGAAAAAAATTGTTGTACTGTCTCCCTTGGCAATATTTTCAGCTGGGTATACCCTTCTATAATCAAGAAATGGTTCTGTCTTACCACCCACCTATCGAGGAAATCTTTTACGAACTGCTGTAAATCTAAGATGCTCGCATCAGGCAGGGTTTTGAACCAACTCTTGACTTTGCCTTGCAAAGAAAGAGAAAAAAGCCTAATACTGACATCCTCTTCATCAACTCCAAAAAGATTAAGAAAAGACTCAAAATTCAATATATGTCTCCCAATAGTGATATTGTCTCGTTCACCATCAAATCTTGGTAGATATAAATCATGATTTTTAGGAAAAGAATGGGATGTTGGAGGTAAAATCAGAGGCTTGTATCGATCTGGGATTTTACAAGGTAGTGGGGTATGTACAGAAGCTGTAGAATAGGTCTTGGTCTCTTGAGGCTCATCGGTTTGAAGACGGTCATCATAAGATTCAGAAAAAGGGTCTTGATCAAGCTCAAAGGCATGCAAATAATTGGTATTTACAATCTTCAAAGAGAAGGAATCAAATGCAGGCCGAGGATCTCTTCTCAAACATAGTACACTTTGCAAAGCCTTCTTGGCATTCTTGGGAAAAGAGAATAAATTATTTATAACAAAGAGAAAAATGTCTTGGATGAAATTCCAACTTGAATACTTGATATTTCCATATTGTCCTTTCATGTTTTTGTTGGTCGGGTTCATCCTCTAGTGGAGTCTTTGGATCTGATCTCGAAAATGATTTGGAATCGCCAGGTGAATGATTTCAGCCTTTCCGGTGTCTGATCATTGTCCACCATCAACAATCAGATCTGAACTTGATATATGTTACTGGGGCAATTTGCAAGTCCGATGTTCAGCTTATAAGACTAGACCAGAGATTGACTAAAGAAGCTCTTATCTACTTATGCACTCGCAAAGCAATGTGCAGTTTGAAGTCTTCTTGGCATAACTTCAGGCTCCTTCTGTAGTTTATAAAGCAAGAACACTAACAAACAAATAAACTTTTCTTCCCCAATGGAGTCACCACTATGTTAGTGCCTAAATCTACCTTAGGCTGAGAAAGGTAGGATCTAAGATAACATCAAACCACACTTAACCTGGTAGCTAGCCCTACCAGGTCGGGAGAGGGCTCTGTCCTTGTCAATCTCAGCAAAATATGATCAATGAGGCTTGAGATGACTAATTTTAGGCTAGGTATGTGTGTAGAAGAGTTTGATTAAATTTGATTGTGTTTTGTTGGCTCAAATGTGAAAGGCAGATTTGGATTTGCGGAATGAGGCTCAGTTTTGTAGAGATCTCTATGGGGCAAGGTAGGAAAATGGTTTGGTACTTCAAATTGAATGATATGGAGAGATTTTAGATAGGTGAGGAGTTTAAGAGGGCAAGAAAGTCTCAGGGATCCTCTTCAAACAGCTGAAAACATAAATAACTAAACAAAACCCTAGGTAGAGCACTGCAATTTCAATGGATTCTACCTTTATCCTTGTTTGATTTAGTTAAGATGAAGAAAAGAGAGATGATGGCATAAATAAAACACATTTAAACTTACAATTACAAAAGGAAACACAATACCAAAGCAAGATGCTACATGAATCCCATAAAGTGCTGCAAACCCTGGTCTATTCCTTGGCCAAACTGCTGAAATGAGTATACAATGAAGCTCGAAGCTTTCCCAAACGTCCAACCTTTGCTAATGACTGAAAAATCACAAGATATAGGAAAAAAATACCTCATCCTAGCCTCTAGGGGCCGATCTCATAAGTATAGGAGTTGTTCCAACAAATTCTAAACTGAGAACTAAAAATCAGGCAGTGGAACAACATGCCTATAAAAACTAGGGAACTGATTCATTCGGTTGCAAACTACCTTTTCATGGATGGATCTACCTCTATGAGTGAAAATTTAGCATAATTACATCAATATCCATCAAGTTAAATTAAATTACATCATGAGTGTGACATTTAGAAGAAGAAAAGTCAAACTGTCAAGAAACTAGGTGAAAAACAGAGTATTTTTGGTTAAACTGAGCAAAATTCCTCCAATTCGCCGCGCTGATTTCCCTATGCATAGCGCCTTTCGGCAGCCAATTTTGGAGGCATTCCCGGTGTCCAAATTTGATCTTTGTGGGATTTCTGGAAATATCCACCTATCTACTTTCCAGAACAAGTGGAATTTCTAAATTTGGCCTCCATTTTCCCCTCCAAAATTGAGTTCTCCCAACATTGCTTCCTGTGTGTCTAAAAAGGGGTAGAAAGGTCATTTTTGAGGTGTTTTTGACCTTTTTGGAAGCTCGAAACCTATCAAACTTTCTTGGCCATTTTTGGGCATGCATATTTTCTCATGAAAAATCCAAAAATGGTGAGTTTTTCTGAAAATGAGGTTACTATCAAAAGCGTGCACTAGGTGGCATGGCGCATCAGGCAGAAAAACCTGTTTTTGGCCCAAAAGTTTCAAAATTGCAAAAAGTGTCCCAAATTTCTTGAAATTTGGGTTGAGTGTCCTCCATTAAGTGCTATGTTGGGCCAAGGAAGCCTTAGCCAAGATCTGAAGTCTATGTTGCTTTTTTTGCTTCCTCGATGCCTTCTTCAACTTGGCCTTCAAGTTCCTGATTCTTGTTTTGCATACATTGTTTCTCACCAAGTAGTGGTAGGCCATGTTCCTCAACATAATTTTCTCTTTGTTGGCTTTCTCCAGCATCTTTTCCAAGTGCATGTTTTTCACCTCGAGCCAAGATTCACGATCAGCTTGAATTTCCCTTTCAAGTGTTGCCAGTTTGGTTTTCCTCCTCTTGGCAGCTTGCTGGTTTTTCTTTATGTTTTTGAGTTCCATGAGGTCTTAATGATGTAGTAGCTGATGAGGAATGAAGGGATGAAGTGGGGACAAGAAGAATATGAAAACATTTTAAAATATAAGATGAGAGAGGTGTATGGGGATGATGAGTGCTTGAGGGAATGGATGTTTTGAGGTTTTAGGGAATGAGGGGAATGAGGGGAGTGAATAGGGTTTTAGAATGTAGGATAAGGGTTTGATAGGGAAATAGGAGTAGTGAAAGAGTAGGATGTGGTTGTTAGGGTTTGGGAGTAGGGTATAGGGCTAGGGGTTTTATGGTTTTGGGGATAAAGGAGTAGGATGAGTGTGAATGGGAGAGGGGTAAGGGAAATGAGACTTGGGAAATGTAGTGGAGGGGAATGTAAAAATGATACAGGGGAATAATACCAAGAATGACAACTTTTGAAAACCCTAGACAGTGTTTGTAGTACAACTGAGCAGAAAACTAGGGTTTGATTTTGCACCTATCAAAACACCATCTAAGATGATAAAATCTCTTGTAATGTCACTTAGGAATGTTTACTTACTTGTAGATAGGTTGTTTGCAAATTTAGAGGCTTGCAAAAGGTAATGAAATGAGTTTTGAGCTTAGTTGACAAGTGCGCCGCACCTTTTTACAGACCAGTTTTGAGGGCCTTTCTAGTGCCAAAATTGGGTGCATGATAGCACATTGGAAATCTTATTGAGTCTACTTTCCAACCCAACTTGAATCTTTCAATTTGGAGTTCATTTTCTCTATCAAAAGTCAAATATCCCAACACTGGTCAAAATGTGCAAAGTGAGGCTGCCTAAAGGCAAAGTGCTATTGAAGGCAACTTTTTAAGGTCTTCCACAACTCCAAATGGAGCTCATGATAGCTCATTGGAAAGATATTTGTGTCTAGCTATCATTTGATGTATCAAGAAAGTCATTAGGCCAACCAAGCTAGGAGAAATATTAATTTTCCCAAGGTCACTTCAGAGGTGCACCAATTCTCCTGAGGCAAATATATTTTTGACATTTCTCTGTAACCATGACACCTGTGTAAAAAGCGAAGGATGTTTGTATTCCCTAGCCTATTGGGGAAAAAAACCTCTCTCAAATTTCCCAAATTCATATTTTCTCGCTCAGAAACAACATTTGAGTAAAACCTATCCCAATGTGCGGAACAGGGGATTTTTCGAAATGAAGTGAAATGAAGGGGATAAGGGGCTTCTAAATTCTTGATAAAATTTTGGAAAGTAGGGAGGGATGTTAGGAAGTAGGGGAAAGTTTAATTTAAAATATTGAGTTAGGGGAAGAGGTCCAAAAGGGCAAAACACAAGCCTAGCTTAGAAAATTATCAAGTTGTAGCAAGAAACTAGGGTTTGTTTGAAAATGAGGAATTTGAGGGATATTAATGATGGAAAGTGTTTAATAAGGTACATTAAGGATAGGGGAAGGTGTATGAACATCATGAGAAAAGTTTTGCTGATGATTTGATCATCCAAAAGAAATTACCCTCAAAACCCTAGGAGAGGGAAAGGAACCTTACCTAGGCGCAACTGAAGCATGAACAAGGTGTAAAATGACCCATTGGAACCTAACATGATGATTAAAACCCTATGAATGATGGTACAATCAGCTGAATAGTGGCATGGACTGACATTTGGACAATTTTGAAAGGAGTAAAAGCAAACACTATACCTAATACCTAGTGACCAAATTTTACTTGAAGACTCACTGAAATGACAAAATTTGACCTTGATAGCTTAGAATCACTTTGTAAGAGCATGTTTGATCACTGGAGGAAGGCTACAAAAACTGACACTAACAAAATGCTTTACCTCATACTAGGATTTTGACAGTTTTAGAGCAATAAAAATGATAGGAGAGTAGGTATAGGATTACAAAAAGGACAAGAATGGAGGTGGGGAAAAAATGGGGCACCAACACTCACAAATCCCATGCCCTTAAAGGGAACATTGTCCTTGGTGTTCTTATTAGCATGAAAAAAACAAGCCTAAGATTTATTTATATCTGTTACATTTTCTTTATTCAAAAATAAAAATATGGGTACTGCGCCCTTATCTTCTCAACCATATCCCAAGTGGATTTATTAGATTCAAAGTATTTACAATGCACCTTGACTTGCTCTGTTTTTCTATTTTGGAGCATGATTTTTCTCTTATTGAGGATGCATAGTGGTTCTGGTTGGAACTCTCCCTCTAGTTCCACCTATAACACAAGCATTAAAAAACATGATTAGCATCATGAACATATTTATTGTGTAAGTAAATATGAAAAAAAAATTGAGCTTTCACTGTGGGTGGCAAAGCCAATCTATAGGACACTAGCACCATTATTTCCAAGATATGAAATGGTACGCTATATTTGGGTTCTATCTAAGCACATGAGCCCATTGTTAATGCTATTTTCTTTGGATTAATACATAGATAAACATGTTCTCCCACTTAAAACTCTTTGTGAGTTCCTTGCATGTCTTCATAACTTTTCTTCCTATCTTGGGTTTCGTTTAACTTTTGCATGATCTTTATTGTCTCGTGTTCGTATTCTTTCAGGGAATTTGGCCCCATAATTACTCTAATTATTGGATCATCCCAACTAATAGGGGTATTGTATTTTCTACCATAAAGTGCTTGAAAGAGACTCATTCCCATTTACCCTTGATAAATATTATTATATGCAAACTGTACTATTGGTAGGTAGTCTTCCCACTTTCTCAGTTGATGCATCACATTCATCTTCAACACGTATTCAAATATTCTATTTAACCTTTCTATTTTTATATCAAATTGAAGGTGGTATGCAGTATTCAAGGCCAAATGGGTTATAAAACCAAAAAACATGTATCTTCAAAAGTTTGAAGTGAAATTAACATTCCTTTCTTATTTTATCTTTTTAGGTATCCCATGCAATATGAATATCTCTTTCATGAAGATCTTGGATATGTCATGTGATTTATGTGTACTTTTAACAACTATAATTTGAGCCACCTTGCTCAACTTTTCCATTACCACCATGATGGCATCATGTTATCTAGATGTTTCGAGTAAATTGGTGATGAAGTCCAAGGATATGAACTCCCATTTCCATTCTAGAATTGAAACGGGTTGTAGTAGTTCTGATGCATTCACGCAATCTACCTTTAATTATTGATATTCCAGAAATTTTGCAAGGTATTGAACTATACCTTTCCTTGTTTCAATTTAAAAATACGTCCTCTTCATGGCTATCATCATATTCTATCATCTAGGGTGACCTAAGTAAGCCATTTTATTAAATTCATCCATGATAAGATTCCTTAAATCCTTCCCATTGGGAAAATATATCCTGTAATGTTCCTAACTTAGAAAAAATAGTGATATATAGAGAAAAAACAATTCTCAATACATAAAATTTTAACAAATAGTACATGCTCATAAAAACTCCAGAAGTAGAACCAACTAAGCCATTTTATTAATTAATGGAGAAATTAAAATAGTTTGTAAGAATGCAATTGGGCTTGCCTCAATGACAAGCGTGAAAAAATCCAGGTGATGAGACAATGATATGTCTGCTCCTCTAATGCTTTGTGCTACCCAGAAAACTACACTGCTGGCTGGAAAAGATCTGTAATAAATTCAACTTCCACTGATCAAAAAATGCTACAACTTCAACCCCACGATCCTTGAACAAAACCCACAAAAACCCCGAGATGGTTTGGCCTTATTTTTACCTCCCAAAATCGACCCCTAAAGGCACTGTGCAAACCCAAGAAATTCTACATTGTTTTCTGCAAAGATACAGTTGAGAACAACACCTCCAGTGCTCTGAAAATGATGAAAATTTATATTTGGGATCCTTGTTGAAAACGCAAAAATGGTTCGGCCTGGTTTTCACCTTCCAAAATTGACTCCCAAGAGGCCTTACACCCTTCAAGACTGCTGAAGCACACAACCTGCAAGTATACTCTAGAAAAGTGACAATCACCTCCACTAGTGTTTCCCTTGCCTCTCTTGACAAGGATTAGCCTAAATAGTTAAGCTTCCACCTCCCACGTGTGCACAATATTCATCTGCCTAGGAAGTGTGAAAACACCACTGAGTAGAAGCCCACTCTCCTAGCTCCAAAAACTGAACCAAATGGGAAAAAACACCTAATCCTCCATTTTGAAATTTCTCTCGACCAAAGCTCCTCCGCAAGATATTAAAATCACAATTTGACCTCTCCTCACTATGTACTATAGGAATATGCACCACCTGGAGACATTGGAATACGACTCCCAGAAATCACAATGAAAACCTCCTTCGAAAGAATGAATATGAACCTCTCTTGGGTGGCACTCGAAGTTCCCCAAAGAAATGGTTGAGCTCTCCACTTGAAGAACTCTTGCTAAACAACAAGTCACGTAGCTAAGCAGCTCAAGCAACCAAATATAAATTTGATATGCCAAAGATGATGAAATGAGGCATGTTTCCTTCCTTTTATAGATGATGAAATGAGGCATGGTAGGCTCACCCTAGGTAGTTGGATGAGACATCGTAAGCATGTCGCCTCATCTCACTGGACCAGTCATCATATAAAACCTATCTTGGTAACCCAGCTAATCTCCCTCAGACATGCAGAGGTGACCTAACAATACTACAGGCCCTATCTATGTAATCCTGAAGAGAGTTACCATTTCGAAGGAATGCAACTCTGCGGGTTTCTTGGACATCTATCTGCTCCCCCAAAAGTAGCTCATCGAGTATAACATCCTCATCTAGCTCACACCCCTTAAGTTGTTCTCCACACTATTGTAGGTAGCTGTTATCAGAGAACTCTATCACAAATCTAGGTTCCTTTGTTCCCATCAACACCTCACTAATGGATGTCTCCCATCACCTCCCTAATCTGCTATGGGCCGCCATCACCTGAAAATCCAGACATGGTCTCAGACACCTCATCAATGGATACCTCAACAACCAATGAAACCTCATCAACAACATACACCACATCATCAAATGGCTCTATGAGTGTATGCTCCATTTTCTCCATCAAGGTGTCAACTGTTGTTATCAAAGAGGTCTCCAACAATGGTGACTCTTGTGCTACACTAGGTATATTGATGTGCTTATCATGACCCTGCATACTCTCAGCCTCCACCTCAGGCCATTGATTTCTAAAACCAAGTCTCCACCAGCAAAATCATCTCCTTGGCTCACTTTCTAACTATCCATGGCCTTCTTACTCTTTTTCAGGAGATTTAGTGCCCTGATTCTATCAGCTTTCCCCATATGGTGTAGATGGTTGTACTGCCACAGCTTGTGCATCTCTAGTGTGTCTATTATAAGTAAAAGGATGGATTTGGTATAACACCTTCCTCAATTGAGCCAACCTCTCATTGTCCCAGCAGATTCCTCCCCATAATTCCTGCATATTAAATCTCCTTTGAGCCATGGGTGGTGTACGATGTAACCTGTCACTGTGCATACATACCCAAATCTCCCACGATCTTACTAGTTACCCATAGTTAGGCCAAGATCATGCCCTAATACCACTGTAATCTTCCTAACTTAAACAAATAGTGATATATAAAGCAAAAATGATTCTCAACACAAAAAGTTTTAACAAAAAGTACATGCTCATAAAAACTCCAAAAGTAGAACGAGTTGAGCCATTTTATTAATAAATGGAGCAATTAAAATAGTATGGATGAATGCACCTTGACTTTCTTCCATAGAAAGTGTGACATAATCTAGGTGATGAGATAATGATATCAAGGACTAGAAAATTTCTACTACTCTAATGCTCTGTGTTGCCTAGAAAACTACATTGTTAGCTCAAAATGAAATGCAATAAATTCCACATCCACTTTTCATAAAATTCTACACATTCAGCCCCATGATCCTTGATCAAAAGCCACAAAAACCCAAAAATGGTTTGGCCTGATTTTGAGCTCACAAAATCAACCCCCACAGGCATTGTGCAATCCCTAATAATTCTATATGGTCTGTTGCAAAGATAGGACTGAAAACCCCACCGCCAGTGCTTTGAAAATTTTGACACTATATATCTCGGATTCTTGTCAAAAAGCCAGAAAATCCCAAAAATGGTTTGGCCTAGTTTTGACCTTCCAAAATCTACCCCCAAGAGGCCTACACCCTCCAAGAATGTTGAAATACACAACCTGCAAGTATGAAAAAAAAATCCTCTTCCAATACTCTCGAAAAGAAGAAAACACCTCCACTAGTGTTTCCCTTTCCTCTCCCAATAAGGATCATCCTCTATAGTTAAGCTTCCACCTCCAACATGTGCACACTATTCTTCCTTTGTGTTGCCCAGGAAGTGCAAAAACCCCACTGAATAGAAGCCCTCTCTCCCAGCTTGAAAAACTCACCCAAATGAAAATAGACACCCGATCCTCCTTTTAGAAATTTCTCTTAGCCAAAGCTCCTTCGAAAGATACCAAATTGAAAACTCGGCCTCTCTTCACTATGTTCTCTAGGAATATGCACCACCTGGAGACACTGCAATATGGCTGCTGGAAATCACAATGAAAAGCTCATCCAAAATGATGAATATGAACCTCTCTAGGTAGCACTCGAAGTCCCTTGAAGAAAGGGTTGAGCTTTCTGCTTGAATAACTCTTGCTAAATAGCAAGTGACTCGACTAAGCAGTTCAAACAACCAAAGAGAAATTTGATATGCCAAAGATGATCAAACTAGGAGTGTTGCCTTCGTTTTATAGATTTCGTGGAGCCTTTTTCCCTCCATTTTTCCTCCTTCATGGGTTCCTCACTAAGCCATCTATTTTCCCTCTCATGAAATTTGAACTATTGGCTTAGGGAGTGCATATTTTCCTTGTGTGGGTGGCCCCCACATGTTGCTAAAAAAACCAAAATAACTTACTTCTAACTCCTAAGTTTCCTAATAAAATCGAATGGGCCCCATATCCTTCGAAATTGTTCCCAAAATGTAGAAATTAATCATGTTCCAAAATAATTGAGGAAGGGACATTACATTTCCTAATATTGAATATTGGCATTTCATCATCATTGAGCTAGTAGCTTCTACTTACTGATCCATCGAGTTGTTCCTTCCAGCACTTCTTCACATGTTGGTAATGCTCATATTTTGTCATCACTTCCTTAATCCTCTCTTGTATTTCAAAGGAGTAAGTGCTTATTGTTGCAAGGTGAACCTATTATAAACATCTACTGAGTGCATTTTCCATTATACTTTTTTTTCCTTTGATATACCTAATTGAAGTAAAATTCACTGATCAAGTATATCCACATGGCTTGTTTGACATTCAAATTGGGCTGGTAATATAATTATTTCATACCACGATGATCAATCATTAACACAAACATCCTTCTCAATAAGTAATGCCTCCATATATTTAGTGTGTGCATAATGGTTTCCAGCTCCAAGTCGAGAGTGACATAATTCGTTTCATGCTCATTCGGCTTCTTATATTCATAAAATATTACATAGACTTTCTACATAAGTACTACACCAATTCCTTTCTTACAAGCATCAGGGAAAACAAAAAAATCCTTTCCTATGTCAGTTATTTTTAAAATAAGTGCACAAGTCAGTAACTTCTCCAGCTAACCAAAATTAGTTGCACATTTAAGATTCCCTAGAAACTTCACTCCTTTTCTTTGTAACACAAGGATGGAATTCCTAATCCTTGATAAATTTTGCATGAATCTTAGATGGGAACTACTCAACCCCAAAAATGATATCACTTTAGTGACATTCCGGGGTGTGGGCCAATGCGTTATCACTTTAACCTTTTCTAGATCCACATCCACTCCCACTTTTGAGATTACATGACTCAAGTAGTGAACCTAAGTTTGAAAGAACTTGCACTTGTTGAGCTTGGTATATAATTTATGCGCTCTGAGTAGTTATGGAACAAATCTTAGTTGGTTGTCACTTTCCCTTTCATTCTTTGAGTACATGAGAATGTCATCAATAAATACCCGTATGAATTTCTCCATGTAAGGCCTGAGCACATTGTTCATTAGGCACACAAAGGTTCTTGGAGCATTTGCAAGCTCGAAAACAATTATAGTGAATCATAGTGGCCATACCGCATCTTGAATACAATGTTGTGAATGTCTTCCTCTTTGATTCTAACCTGATGGTAGCTAGTCCTTCAATCGATTTTTGAAAACACAACAACCACACTCTATTGATCAAATAGATCATCAATCCTAGGCATGGGGTGCTTATTCTTCACAATGGATTTGTTTAAGTTGTAGTGAATGCACATAAATAACATTCCATTCATCTTCTTAACCAAAAGTGCAAGGGCTCCCCATATTGAAACAATGGGCTATATATACCTTTTTACCAGTAATTACTTCAACTGAAACCTTAATTCCATGAGACTAGGTATGCTCATGTGATATGGTACTTTTGTTCCTAACATCAACTCAATTGTGAAGTAAATCTTTGGTTAGGTGACAATCCTAGACATTCTTTTAGAAATATATTGCTATACCCTTTCAATACTACATAATTTGGAAATGGATTTTTATTGGCTTCTTCCTTCTCTAGATTTGAATGGTATATAGGGAACAAACATTCCTTCCACAACACTTTACCTGTACTATTGAGCTCACTCTAAGTGTTATTCGTCTTTTGATTCCTTGTTGTGATATTGCGTCACCTTCATTGCTGAGACATTCAATCACTTTATTATAGAAATCGAGATTGGTTTGGTGGAATTCCAACCAATCCATGCCAATTAGAATGTCACACAATCCTAATGGAAACAAATTTAATTTAACTGCTATAGTAATACCCCTAATTTGTACAAGGAAAGACTCAATCATCTCTAATATCCTCCTCTTTGTCACAGTGGCCAGCTAAATGACCCATGATTCTTCATGGGATTTCTTTGGAAATTCACATTTTTCCACAATAATAGGGCTCATATATATAAAAGTAGACCTTGGGTCAATTAAAATTGAATCTCAAGATTTTTTTACCATGCCTTCCATTTGAGTGATTGCTACTTGCTAGTTTTTGGCTCCTTTTATCTTTTTATTGTCTGATTGCCAAGGTTCATTTCTACTAATTATGGAGATTTGTTGTTGTTCACTATTGGTGATGTTATTAAACCTTCCACCCTTTCCTCCTTTCTTATATCCCAAGGTTCTATACCCTCTTCATTTTCCTTTCTTCTTCCAATCAACTTAGACTTTAGCCTTATGATTAGATTGTTCATAGTAGTGTTTGGCCTTCTTGATAACCTCGTATAGAGTCTTAGGTTCACTGAATTCTATTTTGTCTTGGTATTCCTATGGTAACCCACTGACATATCTCTATATCTTGGTCTTATCATCCTTGATGTAAGTTGCATACCTTAGTAGCTCTGACCATTTGTTGGTGTATTATTCAGGTGTCATTTTCCACAATTTGTGTTCATAAAAATCCTTGGCTCTATTGTCATAATATTTTCCATACATGTACTTCGCTTAAAAGTATTTCTCAAACTTTCTCCATGTCAACTATCTTTCCCTAATATGCTTTATATTCCTTAAATCCCCCCACCATATACCAACCTTTCCTTTTAGAGTATATAAGGCTACCATATCCTCCATGTTCTCAGTATAGTCATGCAACTTGAAGTACATATTAATTCCCAAAAGTCAAGCCTCTGAATCTTCTGATTTCTTTACCTCTCCATCAAAGGTTGGAGGTTTCTCTTTCTTGAATTATTCTTGCATGGGATTCCTTCTTCTCTTCATTTGATGATGATATCAGGTTGTTGCATTTTCCAATGATTGGCTAGGACTGCTTAATCCTCTTTTCGAAGAGCTGAGAAATTTTTTCCCTCCTTCTACATGTATTTTTCTCCTTCTTGATTAGTTTCCCTGTACTTTGATATCATCCAATTTATAATTTTGGATCTCTGATGCGATTTCCTTAGGCAGTTTCTTGCCTTGGTGGCTAGCACCAACATCATGTTGTATTTGTCTTTGTAATTTTGATAATATTTGCAACAATAGAGCATTTACTTCTGCCTATTCCTTGAAAATATTCTTGTTGTTTGCCTTGCAACTGTTTATCTCAACTCTGAGACTTCTATGAGTGTCTTCCTCTTTCATCTTTCTAGTTGAATCCCCTTTTGGACCTTGTAGGGTCTTGTTTATACCATGTTATTCAAATATGTTCCTTATTCCTTGTTTTTATTATTGCACCCTAGTACACATCAACAAGGAAAATTGCAAGGATGGAAATTTATCCTAAAGTTTAGAAACCTTGGCAAATCTCACTAGTACATAATATGCAATTTGTAAAAAATTTGGCAATGTTTTGTAAAAGTATTCAAATTTTTAATAATTTTATACAATCACTATATAATGTTTTGGTGACTTTTAAGGTAAAACAATTTTATACTATAAAATTTAGGTGAATAACTTTTGGAAAAAATGGAAATTAATGATTTTTTTTGGAAAAAACATGTAAAATTATCCCGCTTACGAATATTAGCCACTAAAATTTTCCTTGCATGTCAATATGTTGTTACATACATGCTAATGTTAGCTAACAATAAAGAACATGCAATTGACATAGGTACTATTTTCCTTCCTCTACATTGAACTTAGCCATCACATATCCATTAGTGAGTAATCATATTCAGCTAGAGCATCTATAAAACTATGAATCAACATAAAGAAGACTAACAAATCAAGCATATCATGCTTATCAATCAATTATATAGGATGTCATGTGATCCTATTCAGCTCCATTGTCTAAACCAATGCTCTGATACCACATTGTAACATCCTCCTTACAAAGCCCCTACTAAGGGTAGAAAGAGGCAGATGCAAGCTGATCTAATCCTTAAGGTCCAGTTATGGAGATGGGGTCTAGAATTTTCTCTTCTTTCAACTCTTTCAAAAACCTTAACCCAACATTACCACCATGTTCGTCTCATCAAGGCCTTTCCAACACAATAAAATTTATCCTAATATGACTCCTAGATTAATGGGTATCACCCTTCCATGATTTCACATCTTATTCTTAGCCATGTTAATAAGGACTTGCCACATGATACCCACATGATGCCCACGTGGTTCCCACTTGGTGACTCAGCACATCACCTAAGCATAGTGCCCACTATTGAGGAAGTCAAATTCAACCTCCCCACAATGTAACCTGTAGCACATACCTTTGAGATCTTGACCCTTGAACTAGCTTGGGTCCCATCCCCTTTATTCTTCAATCTCATCAAGGTCTTGACCCCCAACTAAGGTCAAGCCTGGGCACTAGTTGGAACTCCTGACCAGTGAAGTTTTATAAGGTTGCCTCAACCTAAAAAGGTCTTGACCTTCCCGATTCCTTGTATACTTAGTTTATTGGAGTTTTTTTTATACTTAGTCAAGTTCACATGATTCTATAAGGGTGTGAGAGAAAAATGAAATTTGTAGGCCACACCCCTATCCAACTTGATTCAAATCACATATGAAGGAAAATACGATTCAAATAACTTGTGCACTCACTATTGAACATGGCCAATAGTCTTGTATTTTACATGCCAATAAGATATGAAAATGAGCATTATCAATAAAACTGGCATGATTGCATGCAACATAATACTTTTACATAGAAATTCAAAGCATATAAATTACATCTCCCTAGCAAATATTTATAGAATTTTGCAAAAAAATTCAAGTCAAATTGTACCAATTAGTTCATGTCCCAATTTGTACAGTCATACAATTGCTTAAAGAACTATATAATAAATTAAACAGAACATAGATAAGGATACCACATCTTCCAGCTAAAGGTACTTATCTGCACTTAGACTATATCTCAATGCAACAAACATAGGGTGCTTGCTATATACAATACAATGAAATTTTGAGGCATTAAAATTCTAGTTGCATGATGGAGATATTTATGAAAAAAACCATAATTAATCGATAAAATTAATAAATAACATCCATGCACCAACAACATGCTACCAAGCCACATTATTCATATTTCCATACATTCACAAAGAATTTCTTCAATTCCATAATTTTCAGTGAAATGCATTCATTTACAGTTAAGAAAAGGGGCAAACTAAAGGTGGGACTTAAATTTTCCATCCACCATATACCTAATATAGAAAAAATTACTTATAGTAGTCACGAATGAGCCAAATACATGATATAATGGTAAATATTTCTTTAAATAGCCTCCGCACGAAGCGATCTTTGGATACACAAAAGATAGGAAATACATATGAAAGTAGGTGGTTTTTCATCTATTTAAGCACAAAAAATTCATTGTAATTGGTGGTTTATTAGCTGAGTAAAATAATCCAAGAGTGGTTTATCAGCCCCCAACAAGAGCCCTAGAAGATTCATCAATTGTGTCAAGCACTCAAATGACTGGTTTGTCATCTCATAGCAAGTACCCTTCTGCATATGCTTTACCGGCCCTAGAAAGTATCCTGAGTGGTTTATCATCTATGTCAAGAACTCAATGAGTGGGTTATTAGACCATAACAAGCATTAGAGAAATTTTTTAGGTCTAAAGTGGTCCTCCAAAGGAATATTATAAAGTAATAGTGGAAATAATAAAATAAGATTGGATTCCATCATAACATTTTAGAGGGAAAGAAAAATTATTTTTTCAACTCATATTTTTAACTTATCTCCCTATGGTTTTAATCAATTTTCGAGTGGGATAACTCATTGGATGAAAAATTCAATTCCTCATCTAAGGAGTACCCATGTTGCATACTTTGGATGGACCCTTCTACACGAAAAGTGAGAAATAGGTGAAAAATTATGATCAAAATCATGTTTTTCATGTATGTATCATTTTTCATGTAGCAGGGTCCATTGAAAGTATGCAACATGGGTACTCTTTTAACGAGGAATTAAATTCCTCATCCAACAAGTTCTCCCACTCAAAATTTGAGTAAAATTGTAGCGAGATAAGTTGGAAATGCAAGTTGAAAAAGTAGTTTATTTATTTACCAATCGTTTTACCTTTTTAATCCAAAAATGGTGAATCATCCCCCATGGTTGACATCATCATCTTGAATCTTGTTGGTCCTTATAATTTTTTTTGTTGTTGTACATTTTTGTTTTGAGGCCTATTTTAGACCTCAAAATTTCTCTAATGCATCCATCCTATTTCTTTTTCATCATCTTTCTCTTCTGATCACAATTGTTTCTTTCAGGGAATCCATTCCCTCATCTCATAGTTTTTTCCTAATTTACTCATGAGCTTCACCGAGAAGAGGTCCAGTCACACATTTCTATGCATTTAAATTTTTATCATTTCCTCAAGGGTCTCTTCATATCCTTGTTCTTTTATTTTTTTCATTATTTTGCACCATAAAATTAAGTTAAGATGCATACTAACCCCGCTTGATTTGTCTTTCTTCTTTCCTCTTATATCATGGATCTGTGGTTCCACACATCAGGCCATTACATAAAAGCATACTCATTTCATAATTTTAGAGTTTTATTACATTTCAAAATCAAGGGAAAAAGTATGAGGGGTGTCACAACAATCCTTGGCAAAATCATAAATCTCTGATAGATCTTTGTTGAATACTTAGCAACATATATAAATATAAATCCATGGAACAAAAATATGTTAGATACATAAAAATTTAATCTCCATAGGAAGCAAGGAAAAACTCTATCTCTTTATGAAAATCACCAACTCATAGCCATGCAATATTTTCATATCATAGTCAGATTACGTCCTTACATCCTGCGTCTTACACAAGTTTTTCACTTGCTTCAAGACTCTACCACCAATATCATCATATAACATAACTTAAGAATTATGATTTATCTTTTTTAATATACATCAAGCATATGGAAATAGAGGGCTCTTCGTCACATAAAAATATTATGACCAACATCAAACACTATTAGTCAGACAAATTAGCGATAAAAAATATGTTACAAATGGGACAAGTAGCTACAATGAGAAATCTATCACATAAAGTATTGAATCATCCTCTATTCAGACTCTACATTTAATCTCTGCAAGAAGTATGTTAGTGGACCATAGTTATATGATAATTATAACTTCACTATTTTTCCGTTAATACATATCCATAAACAATGTAAAGCATCATTCTCCACATTCAAAATACAAAATCTAAGTTACACCAACCCTATAGACACACATGCTCAACAATATAGTGATACCACATGATCACAGGATTTTTCACCTTTATGCACTAGACACTCAATCTCATTTCTCACGCAAAACTTCGCATGTGAATTGTGTACATCATTTACCCTCAACATCCCAACCTCATGCACACAAGGGACATGTATTTTCTCCTTCACACCTTGTTTACGGGAAAACTAGTGTCCATTCGGAGCTTCTAGTCCCACTAAGACAAGTAGCTATCTTAGAAATAAACAAACCAAAGTTACTTGTGTTTTCCTTTATGAGAGATAGATGATAGAGAAGCAGAGAGTACCAACCTCAGTCTTTCGCTTGTCTCCTTGCTTGTTTCCTCTCCCCTTTGATACAGCTTTCACCACTCCTTTCTCACTTGTCCCACTTCAAAGAACATCTGTGGAGTCAAAGCAAAAAAATACCATCAAAGCATAGAGATCTATAACCATAAACAATATAGGATCAAATGTATATTAACCATACAAATGCATAAACAAATACAAGATTCAGAGATATACAGGTATATGGAGGAAAATTCAAATAGCTTTATTGATATAAGTAGTAGAAGAGAGGATTACAACCCAACTGTCTGATCCAGTGCCACCCTCCTAGCATGAAATCCCTCTTCTCCTCATGAAAAGACTAGATCACCCAACAATACAATTCTTTACAAAGAAACCAACAACACTTCCTTACAAAATACAAAATTCTAGCCTTTGGATCTCTAGGATGAGGGATCCATATATAGATATTTGCAGGTGGGTGATTCAACTTTTGGGATTTTGATTAGTGTCATTGCACTGATAGTTCTTGGTTCCACTTGGAGATTTCATGATCTCTTACTCATCCCTGGGTGAAATCAGAGAGGCAAGTGTCAAATGAGCAGTTTCTAGAAGATTCTCTGGGTTTCCGCCTAGCAAACTACCTCTGCCATTTGTTTGCTCTCACTCATTGCACCCTATAGAAGGGCTTTTCAGTATGCATCACACCCTTAGCATGGAGCAGTCTGTATGGTCAAGTTTTGACCAGTTCTGAGTAATTTTTCAGGGAGAACTTCTGGGAAATGATGTAATCATCTGACCTTGTTCCTTTAGGGTATGTAACAACACTTTTAGGGGTTTAGAAGCCCTTTCTTTATGGACATATGCGATTGGGGTTGCAGTGCCCAAATATGTCTATAACAAATCTCAATTGAGACTTGGTATTAGCTCATGTTTTTCATTATCACAAAGGCATAAAAGATTATTTTTAAGTGTGTACACAATCTCAATGTTTTCTTATCTAACCAATAATGATATAGATCTAGTGATTTATGGGTAGATCTATGGTCACAAAAGATCCATATTAGACCAACACTAAATCACATACTAAATACATTATCTAATCTCTTCACTGTTGAACAACAATTCATATGCTCGTTATTATGCTTTGATAGTAGACGAATCGGTCTACATGCATCATATTTATGCTTGCACAATGCATTAGTCATAAGACTTACCCTAAAACTTGTGCTTCCATTAGTTGGTAGAGTACTTATACCAAAACATGGACAAAAGAAAATAAAGTAAAATAAAAAATGTAAAGTTGTGCCAATGTCAAGCCAATTGGACAATCATTCTTCATTGACACACAATCTTCATCATTCATATCTCACACTTCATAGTGCCAGAACAAATATAAAGAAATAAAAGATTCATATCTATGTCAACGCACAAAAGAGATAAATCACTCTTCGAAACAAATGCATATCCAAGTGTTCTGTCACACTCTTTCTTTATAGCTTCAGTGTATTTATTAGATCCCATTGAATCATTAATTACCATGGGAAAATACCTTAGCCACTTTGATGGTGTTTTGAAACTGATGATGGCTCAATTTGACCATATTAATAAAATAATCTTTAACAAGGTCCTGGACCAATCCAGTGCAATCTAAAAAAAAATATATATATATATATATAAATATATATAATAATTATATAAATATATATATTATATATATATATATATATATATATAGAATATAATATATATATAATAATAATTATATATATAAATATATATATATTATAGATATATTAAGAATGTATAATATGTTATATTATTATAATGTATATATATGTATATATATACATATTCATTGCACTGTATCAACCACATGGACCACAAAATACATGATAAATGCATTTCCTTGAATCGATTTGACCATAAATATTTGACTATGATTCCCACAGTCCATATTGTTCAAGAAAGGTATTAAAGCAATGTGTGACCTATGGACCATTTCTACTTAAAAACTATTAATGCACTCATAATAAAAATTTATGATGCCTTGGATAATATGTTCCATCCTTGTGTATTTTTCAGTCATTATGGAGAAGGAAAATTCCCATGCCAACCAAAATTTATAGCTCTTCTGCACAGGGCTAAACACCAAGAATGCGACAAGACCACAAGCCAACCAAAATCCAACACTTGATTGACATCAATGCCAAACAATCTACCAACTATAATGTCAACAATATCTCCCTTTGGAATTGATGGAAACCTCTTGCAAAACACCAATTCATCCAATCCTTCCCTCTCCCATTTGACATTAATGGAAAAGGGTGATATAATCTCTATGAAAACACCATGTGCCCACCACTAAAAAAAATTAGGCAACAATATGTGCAAAGCATGAAAGTACATATGGTGTCTTCAAGTTAAACATACACCTCTTGAACATGTGGGGCTATAACAAACATCATGAAGCTTCTGTTGTCAAACATATCTCCTTCTCACATGAAATAGACCACTAACTATACCAAGATCTCCATAGACATCATGAGTAAATGACATAGAATGAAATGTATGGAAATGAAATTTAACATCCCACTCATCATATTCATTCTCGACATGAGGACTACTTAACCAATACCCACCAATAAACAATAATGTATAAGGATATATATAGGGCACACACAAATATTATATGATTAAATCAAATGACTTACTACAAATATTCCATGGACTTTAAAAAAAAAAATGAAAGGTAGTTATACATGATAGAAATAAATTGTGAGATCACAAGATGTATATGTAGTCCTTATACCACCTTGTTGCTACACATTGTACATTCATGCTACTACCATATGCTCCCCCCTGAGCCAATGTTGAACAGAATTATGGAGGAGAAGAAGAAGAGGTCATTCCAAATTATTGTCGAAGATTTTCAAAAGAGTCTCAAGAAAGATGCATTGGTGATGGTTAAAAGAACCTTTGTCACCAATAATTGCACAGGACCAAAGGTGGTGTTGCCAAAAGTAAAGGTGTTGCGTTGACATTCAAGGTTGATCACCAATAATTATTTATAATGACATATAGTAACCATCAACATTTCATGATAATGAATCCTAGACTTTGTCACTGAAAAATTAAACGTCACCGACGGTGGCACCACCAAAATTATAGATGTTGTGGTGACATTCAAGTTTTGTCATGAATAATAATTATAATCACAGATAGTTATTTTCACCATTTCATATGAACAATAGTGATTTATTGTGATAGATCTTTCATGGTTGTCACTATATACCTATATCTATATCTAATATCTATATCTATATATATACTATATATATTATATAATATAATATATAATATAGATAGAGAAGAATAGATAGATAAGTAGAGATAGATATAGATATGGTGATGTTTGTTGACTATCACCATTTCATATTTTAGTGAGGGTCAATAAAAGTCACCATAAGTTCATTGGTGATGGCTAAAAGAGCCTCCATCACAAAAAAACTGATTGTCACCATTCCATATGAATATTAGAAAACGATGGAATTGAACCACCATCCTCTTGATTCTGAAGCATGTGTTCCTCCATTGAGCTAGAACGCTTTAAATAATTAGACCTTAAAACTTTATAAATTGTAAATTCTAAAACTTTCAATAAATTATAAAACTTTGTAAATTCTTGGAAAATATTTTACTAACCAAGAAAAATAAAATCAGATTTGTGGCTCCCTACCTAATGGTTATGTAAGTTATGAAAAGAGGGTGGAGGGAGAAATAGTTACATATAAGATACTCAATATGTTCAATTGAATATTCAATTAGAAGTAAAGTTTTGAGGACATTTATAGCCTGTAAATGACCCATAATTATGAAAACTAAAATCTATAATTACCTCAAATATTTATTTCTCATCTTGTGAATCATGTAAATATATTGTGACAACATAAAAATATACCTCTAAAACACTGATTTGCATGCCAAAAAATAAAAAATAATTAGTATATATGACGCAATTATGAATAATGGGTTACATGATTGAGTCATGTTGACTATGTGGTCAAGAAAACTAATTGGTAGTTCTTCTCATTATGAATTAATTCAATATGTCAAAATAAAACAATAAATAAAGGGAAAAAAAATAGATAAAAACATACACAAATAACAATTTGGTTTTTGCAAGTTTGCAAGAAGATGATGAAAACGGGATACAAATGACAGTATGCCCTACCACAAACTATGTTTTTCTTCATCCATCTCATCTCCTCCATAATCCCCATGTTTTTCCATCCATACTCAACTCCATATTTCAATTCCAAGTAATTTTGTGTTTTCTATAGGATTCCCTGTAATACTATAGCAGCTTCGTGTAGGTACTATAGGAGGCCTTCAAAAAGTTAATGAAGGGTAGTCCAGTGAGAAAATGGTGACACAAGCCTCTTTTGGGATATGAAAACATCCATTGACCTCACTACACCTCAGCCAACACCCTTCATGACCAGGTCACCCCTATATCCATTAGAAAAAATCAAGATAGAAAATATAAAAAAAGGGAGAAGAGAGCAAAAAAAAAGAAAAAAACATCAAAAAATGGCATTCCAACAACAACATACCTCATCTTCCACTCCATAACCACATCCCCCACTCATTCCAATACCCATTCCACTCCAGAGAAGAGAAACGATGCAAAAGTTCAAGAAAAAGGCAGCTATAGGACATCCTGTAGGAATTCCTATAGCAGCCTATTCCACAAAAAAGGCCACAACAACTCCAACCCACCTTCAAGACAAGGACTATAGGAATTAGGGAGCTCCTCCAAAGCTCAACAGCAACGGGAAGCCCAACAAAAACAAAATCCAGAACCTGTACATCATCTGAGGAGCAAATCATCAACAAAAGAAGAAAAAAACATAGTTGAGATTATGCAGCTACGAAAAAACAACAAATAGACACCACTCTCCAGCATGCATCAACAAGGCAAAGGATCCATAGGTATGTCATCTCACCAAATACACCCTCGTAGGTATGGATATTATTAAGCTTTAGGAATAATGTAGTAAGTTGATTTTATAAGTGAAGGTGATCCGTTAACTTGGACACCCTCAATCAGATAATGAGAAGAAAACGGATTAGTCAACTGCACACATGGCAAGGTCACATAAAAAAAGGGGAATCAATAAAAAAAAAGTGGTTAAGTTACGGAGAATAAAAGTGGGAGATGAGTACGAGGAAAGGTGATATGATGAACATGTAGTGGGACCAATGGTCCAAAAGGAGGTATTTGTACTCGGCCAACTAGCACATCACCCAATGAAATCATCCACAAATAGAAATAATCACTAACTCCCATGCGAAGTGCTGTTTATTTTGAAAATCTAAAGGCGAATACAACTTTGAGGAGTTATCAAAGGAAAAAAATACTCTCGACATCCCTGCAAGGGGCACCTACAGGAAACAGTCAACACCAACAACAACTGGAGCTTCTATAGGAAACTACAGGAAAGCTACAAGATACAGGGAGAATTATCACAAAGAGTTTTAAGTGGACACCGAGGGCAATCAATTCAAGAGTTCTTGTCACTAGAGCATAGCAAAGGGATGTAGGTTCCATACCTTCTGCATTTCTCACTTAAAAATAAGAAATTCTCATTTTTTTTAAGTATTTTGATTATGCATAAAGGTAGAAATATTTCTTTGAAGGTCAGTGAAGGATAACTATGAAAACTCATCACCTACCAAAGTTCTTAAACTATAGCCACCCAAACCTCACTCAAACAAGAATTTCTAGAAAAATATGACATGAGGTTTCAACAAAAGAGAGCCGACCAACACAACGAGAATACAACAGCACCCTCATGTGGTAGAAATATTTACAAGGGATCCATGGATGGGGTTCTTTGAGGTACTAAGGGGATACGATGATGATGTGGCTAGAGAATTTGGGATGTCACTCATACCTCTTACTAGAGCCAGTGCCACTACTCTAGTGAAGGGTTTTTCAGTAGCAATTACTGCTAAGAGTATTAGTAGGATAACTACACTCCCCCTAGGGTTGCAATGGATAAAAGAGGACAAAACTAACAACACTCTTGCAAAGAAATGTTTTTTTCTTCGAAGGAGAATAATCAATTGAAGACAAAAATGGGGATAGAAGGGAAAGAATTCCATATCTTTGGAATGAATTAAGTTACCACATTATCAATTATATTTCCTACGAAGGCAAATATAATGTATTATATGGGTACCATTTTGGACTCCTCCATGAGCTAAGGTTTGGAGGGGAGACACCTCCTCATAATGGACTTAGTGTACCTTATTTTTTGTTACAATCAATAATAGATGTGAGCATCAAGGTACAAGAAGGGAAACATCAACATCTAACACATCACAGATTGTTCAAAATCATCTTAGAATATATGCTAAACAATTTAAGAATCCCTATTGCATGGTCAACATTTGTAGACATGTAGGAAGAAGGATAAATTTGAGCCATTGAGTATGAAAAAATCCCTACTTCTATTGTGGGAGAAGAAGAAAAAGAGGATGAAAAGGGGGAAGAAACAGAGGATGAAAAAATAAGAAGTAAAATAGGATGAAGAGAAAGATGGAAGAGACGATGAAAAAGAGGATGAAGTACAAAAGGATGAACACAATTATGAGAAACAAAGCAGGGAAGAAGAAGAGTCACCAAGGGTGCGTCCAGAGCCTATAGAAAAGGAGGCAACAACTGCTCTAACTGCCCTAAGTACACCTGTCAAATCAAAGGGAAAGAGATAGAGACAAACTTCCCTTTACTTCAGGACAAGGAAGAGCACCCAGATTAAACAAGGGAGACCTTGAACCCCTACCAAAATTTCAATTATCATAGAGAATTCACCAAAACAACAAGAGAAATTAGTCCCTCTAGAGAAGAAGGAAGAAGAAGAAACATCAGAACAAGCTTCTCCTAAGTCACCAATCACCTATGTTAGGAGACATGTCAATAGGTTGGCCTAAAAAAACTAACTTAAACAACCTTTGACCCCTTCACAAAAAGGGAAAGGTCTCCTACAAGAAGCACAGTTAGAACTATAGGAAGCAAAAATGGTCATATAGGAAATCCTATCAAAGCTGCAGGAAACAAAGAAAAAATATCAGAAAAGGCTGCAAGGGAAAAGGGAAGGAAAAGGCGCATAAGTTACTCAAGAAAAAATAGAGGAAGAGGCCCAGGCTATGAAGGAGCCTAGCCCACAACCAAACCTCAGCTCCTATTATAGATTCATTGAAGGAGGCAGGTTGATACCACAAAAAATTTCCATTCCTCTATTCTTTGAACTTGAAAAAGAGAGAGCAAAGACACATTGATGGATGTAAATTGCTAAATCAAAAGGGGTGGAGGATGTAGGCCACATGGAAGGGAAGTTGCATGAAATGGGAAGAGAATTAAGTATCATAAGGTAGAGGGGGACAAGGAGGAAATCTCAATTGGAGGCTGAGAACACATGGCTAAGAAAGAAAGCTACATGAAAACGAAGGCAAATTGGCAACTATGGCAAGTTTATCCATGGAGGAAATCCAATGTAGGATGCCAAGAAAATCATATTCCTTATACCTCAAAGAAAAATGGATGGAGTTTCAGATAAAAACCCTAGCACAAAGAGGAACTATGCCTTTCCAAGACTACACGCAATTCCTTTACCTCTATGACCGAAGTAACCTGGAGGATAGAGAAAAGATATCTGAATTCTAGCTAGACAATTATGCTCTAATAGATTTAAATGTGTGGGACCCCAATCCAAAGTTAGGGGACTTACAACTAATGGCCTTGGCATCTTGGATGAGTCATGAGGAAGTGAGAGCTACATAAATGAAAAGGGCATTGGAAAGAGAAGAAGCATAACCCCTTTTCATCATAGCAGAACAGTCTAACTGAATGGCTATCATCAACACTCACAACCTCATTGCAAATGATCCCAAGCTTGCACCAAGATACCTTGATGTACAAGAATAAGCAGTCACTCATTTTGAAGACATGTTAATATTTCTAGGAGATGAGAGCCAACAAGCCTAGCAAAGGAGATGGAAGACTTTACGCTACAACCTAAAGATCAAAGAATATCATTTTCCTCATAGAATAGGGATTGCACTAGAAAGACTCCCAGCGCATAATCAAACATTACAGAGACTTGAAGTCAACTAGATTGGATTGAAACTAAAACCACCATTACTTTTAGGTATGTTAGAGGGGGGAAAGGAAGAAGAAGAAAGAAAGTAGTGGGAGGAGATAGAGAGGAATGCAGGGTTTTATCCACGAGAGGAGGAGACTACATCAGAAGCCTAGAATTTCAGGGAGGTCACCAAAGGAATGAAAGACATGGACATAGATTGAGTTGCTCAGAGAATGAGAAACATTTTCAATAGGGGTAATGATGAGGCTCATCAATGGGTAAATTATATCGACCTTAATGCACCTCCAGCTTACTAAAATCAACTTTTCTCATCATTATTTACATGTTTTAATTATGTTTTTATTAATGAGGAGAGGAAAGATGAGATGTCATGTCTAGTGGTCTAATGTAAATTGTTTATAGGTTTTCGAGAAAATTTTGGTTGATTAAAGTGCAGAAAATTGAATGGAGACAAGAAAGAGGGATTCTAGGAGATATGATCTCCCTCCTTAACTCCTCCCTCACTCGAAGGTTCCTCAATCAAATCTCATCAGCTCAGAGTTGCAAGTAGCCAAGTCATGTGGTTCATTGGTATCCAAGCCAGTGATAGTTGAACACCAATTGATCCTAAGATTGGGAGCCAAGCCTCCCTATATTTAAGGAAATTTTTGGTAACTTTGGTTGTATAAATCAAGAGTCCTAGAGCCTCATTAAGATTCATATTTTTTGTTCAGGATAGCTAAGCAGTTTTCAAGTTGAATCATTGTAACCAAGCACTCTTGTGTATTTTTGATATATTAATGAAAATGATCAGTGGTTCCTTGATACAACACTAAATTGACTCAGAGGGTTGAATCTCTTAGGTTAGGGCCCAACCCTAGCAATAGAGGTTCCTCTTGTTGTATATGTATGCTTAGGTTATACTCATAGCTAGTTGCTAAACTGATTTGTGGATAGTTCTAATAGTAGCATTCTAGTGATAAGAAGATATTCCAAAAAGGCTAACAACAAGTGGTTTACACTTCATTTCTCCCTTTTAGGGATCATGGCTTGAGGAACACTTCCCATCTAGCCCAAAAAGATAGAATTCTTGATTTTTTGCACAATCTAGGGTTTTCTCGTTGATTAGGTCATTATCTTTCAGTTTCATAGGATAATTTGCAATTGTTATTTTTGATCTCTTAGGTTTTTCACTGATTGAATATTGCTTTTATATTGGTTTTGAGCACTTCCATGCATGAACTTAACAAATACATGGTGATAATTATGTTTTCTTCTATTTTGAATAAACCCTTCCCATTTTTAGATGAATTTATGTGTAAATGCCAAAAATGATGTGTGTCGTTGCAGGAGTTTCTACATTGCAGGGAGACCTCATCTCATCAACCTTACCCAAGCCATATCCACCCATGATTTCGAAAAGTCACTAAGGTCTCCATCTATATTCTTGATTTATGAGGTAAACATGCCATTTCCGTTGAGAAAATCCAACCATCTTAAAGCTTTTGCTTGATTTCTCATTAAATTCCTACCACTCCCATGCTTTACTCCCTCTTTGTTCACCTTTTCAAAGCTCCATCCCACCTTCTAGGACACTCAAACTTTTAGCATATTCCTGTAGTAAAATAGGGGATCCTACAAGTGAACTAGTACATCCTGTAGACATGTTGTAGGAATGCATGTAGCAGCCTATTTTGAGCCCGAATTGAGAAAAAACATCACTAAAGATATGATTAGGCCACTTACTACCCTCCAAGCCATTTGAACCATTGTAATTTTCTTCCTACACACCTGTCTCCCCTGCCAAACAACCAAGAAAGATTAGCATTTACATTTTTCAAGCAAAAATATTAAAAGTGAAAAGGTTCATTTATATTTGTGGAGTAGGTAAATCTCCTCTGCGGATAGAGGTGATCCCTCTATCCCTAGAGTGGGCCTAACCACAAACAGAACAACCTAATGAAAACTTCCTTAAACTAGAATAAAATAAGAGGGCGCTTTGTTAAAGGTGTTTTAGATTTATTTTCATGCAAGGTTAGTGAAGAAAATCATGTTTGGATTCTTTCATAGTTGATGGACTTTAATTTCTTGCAAGCTCTGTGATCTAGATCTAGGTGTGTGTGTGTGGTTCATTTGCATTTAATTTTATTTCCTTCCATTCTTTCTTGAGAATGCATGCTGCCCTTTTCTCTACAAAGTAAATGTACATCTAGCTTCCTACACCAGTATGTTGTCTTTTCAGCAATTTGAAAGTTTCCTTTACTCATTGCAGCGAGTCATTCTTATTTCTGCAGGTCTATTATTCTTCAGCAAATAGTATTTGGATTTTTAGTAAAGTATATTCCAATATTCAAGTTTAGATTTATATTTGATTAAAGTCAATAAGATTTCACTAAAACATTGTTGCATTCCTTGGATTTGTACCTGCACTCGTTGTTGGACTTAATAATGAATTTATGAGAAGCATTCGATGACTTAAAATGATTATTTGTATAAGGGTGCAGATCTAATTTACTCAATGAACAATCATCTCATGAAAGATCTTGTTGATGTTCAGGACAAAGTAGTTTCCAAGTAAAAGTGTTTCTTATTTCAATATAAATTACCTCTGGCTATGAAAGCACCTTTCATTTCCAAGCATGTGATTAGTTAACGATTCATTTTTCTTATAGAGGTTCACTTTACAGTTCTATTTTCACCTTGCATTTATTTTCTTAGTTAATAGGCTTTAATTTCTTGCAAGAAATTTGGAAACCAAGTATAGGAACTATGGTTTCCTAGTACATGAACCTTTATTCTAGTAAAGGAATTGACATTTCGAGTACAGGAACAAAGTTCTATAGTACAAAGGCTCAGAGCTCTTGTATGCAGGTAAACATCTTCAGTAAGGTCCCACAATATATACTTCCAAGATAGAAGGTTTGCTCCGGTACAAGAACAACGTTCCAGTACAGGAACCTTGTTGCGGTATAGGAATGACAACTTGGTATAGGAAGGAAAATCTTGAGGAAGACAAACATCCTGATTAGTTGGATCATTATTATGTATTAAAACAATACTGAAGAGAATCTCAAATATCTATTTTATCGATTCAAATTGTTCATGGTGAATTGATAGTTTCCTTTATTTGAGTTTATGCAAAGTACATTCTTTTCATTCAACACCATATTTTTCTTCGTATTCATTGTCATGTGATCTATCCTTTCAAGTCTACAATTTGTAATCAATGAAGTAGGAATAAAATTAGAGAAGATTTGTATAATTTCTTGGCATTTCCTATGCTACACCTCAAAGTGTACCAAACCTCGGGTTGACAAATTAAGTGTTGGAAGGAGTTTGTTGAACTGCAATTCCTGCACCCAACATTTTGGCGTCGTTGTCGGGGAGGCGTTTCTAAATATTGGTAAGAAATTCCCTGTTTTCTTTTGTTTGCAGTAGGGGTAAGTCTACTTTTATTTTTTTCTACAGTGTGCTTCTATTGTTGAAGGATTTCATAGTCCTAATTTAGTTATTCATTTGTAGCATTTGATTTAAGATTTTTTTTTTTTGTAAATTTAAATGTTTTGTCAATCTTTTGGATTTTATTTTAAGATGAATGCCTAAAAGGGGTAAGGATCCGAAGCCCAATAAGTGCTGAGGTAACATTGATAAATGTGAAACTTTTTCTCATATTGGACCTTCTTTTCAGGCAGCAAGTCCAAACAAGCACAAAATCATCACGTAGGAACTGTCCTCTTGGATTCTTGAGACAATATTTCAGGCATGACACAACCCAGAAGGGGAAGAAGGAAACTAGTGTTGCTCCAAAGACCAATTTGAGCCATAATAAACATTCTCACTTTACTGGGAGTGGTTTTATTAGGGAAAAAAAAATGGCAAAGCACAAGGATCATGCTGAGGGGGCTCGCGAGAATCAGGTAATTGAGGAACAATCCACCTATGGATTTCTAATAGTGGATTCTAAAACAATTACTCAAATGAAGAACATTTTGTCATTGACTCTCCCTCATTTCTATGGTAAGGTGCACGAAGATGCTGATTCTTTTCTTTTTTAGTTTGATATCCTATGTAGAAGCTATGATTACTCTTCAGATGCCTAGAAATTAATGTTATTCCCTGAAACTCTCAAGGACTCAACCTTCCGCTAGTTCATGGGACTCAGAAGGAAAACTATAATTTCTTAGGGCCAAATGAAGAGAGTGTTTTTGACTAAATAACATGAATAATGAAAAACTAGAGAAATGTAGGATGAGATCTTTACGATTGTGCAAGGTGATGATGAGACCTTGGAGGATTACTTATAGAGATTTTTATACATCCTCTAGAGGTCAAAACCTAAATTTTACATGAGTACTATCAGGACATTGTTCTTATGTGGACTTACTGAAGATTCTAGGAATAATTTGAATTTATTAAGACAAGAGGATATTGCTCTGAACAATTTTGATCAAAATTTGTGACTTGTGTAGGAAATTTTCAAGGAATCAATCTAGATCCAGTAGAGGAAATCGAAGTAGAACTAGTAAACTTGTATCTACAGATGCTATGATTATTGGTTTGGAGAATAAAATGGACAATATAAAAATTGAAATAATGAATATTGTTATCAAGCAAATAGACTCTTTAAAAATTCAGTAGAAATTGGTAGATGAACAAGAGTCCTTTTCTATTTTTTGTCCTAAATGTAGGAAAAAGCATCATTTAAGATAATTCCCTACTAATTCAAAATGTGTGATTTGTGTAGAAAACCATGCAACTGAGAAATTCCCCTCCATGCCAGGATTAAAATTTGTACTTGAAGGAGAGCATTCTGAACTTGAAACATTACATGCTATGGGGGCACGAGAAATTGGCCTCAGGTAGGTGCGGGTATGGTTCCTCAATCTTCACCACATTGTTTTGGTCATAATGCACATCCATATTCCTATTATAACACTTATCACTCTCAACCTTGGTAGCATGGGAACCATTATCAGTATGGGCAACCCCCTCAATCCTAGCAACAAGGATGGAGAGGGTCAAACCATTCACATCGGTCCTATCCTTCACAAATGTCATCATATCCTACTAGATATGCACCTCACCATATGTCACGACCATCCTTTCCTTCCCTACCCCAACAAAGTCAACTGATGCCACCATTACCTTTACCACCACCTTTTCAACCACCCTAACTGCCTGCTCAATTGCTACCAAATCCTAATAATAAGGTAGTGTGATCGATTCGTTCTATTGAAATGGCCCCTTCTCCTATTTACCAACCCTTTCCGATTGGGATACATAAGCTTTAATTGAGATCAGGAAGGGTAGTCAAACCAAAAAAACAAAAACAACCCATGGTGAACATTGAGGATAAAAATGAGGAGGAAACTCCTAGTCATTCGAAAAATAATGTCCCCATTTAGCCCATTCCCGCACCATCAAAGTTACCATCTTCTTTAAACTGGCCTCCCTATTCAAAGAGGCTAGTTATTGAGAGGAGTGACCCCGAGTCCAGCTTGGATTCTGAGTTGAGGAATCTTTGCATAAATGTCCCTTTTCTTTAGTCTATTAGAGAGATCCACATCTGCATGAAAACAATTAGGGAACTTTGTCTCAAAAAGCGAGGGAAGAAGAGAGTAGAACCTCAAACCATTCAATTTGTTGGCTGAGCAGCCAAGTTAATGATAGGATGTGCACAAATGGAAAAATACATCGATCCAAGAAACCTATTTTCTTTTGTTCAGATAAGCAATATCCTTCTCACCAATGTGTTAATAGACCTGGGTGCGGCCATCAATGTCATGACTAGGCAGACCATGGATCAGCTTGGGTTGGTCCATATTTTTCCTACCCCTATTTTGCTTGAACTTGAAGACAGATCAAAAATAAAGTGAGAAGGTGTGATGGATGACGTGGTTGTCTCCATAGATTCTTGAGAATACCCACAGATTTTATCATGGTTCAGCCAAAAAATCATCTGGGTGGACATCCCTTGATTCTGGGATGACCACGGCTTGCCACAACCGATTCTTACATTGGATACCGCTTGGGTGATATATATACATTTCACATGGATACTCTAGGAGGAAAGTCACCTTATACTCGCCTACTAGATCTATTCAGGAGCTCAACGACACTTTTTGGTTAGATTACGACAAAAGTGATGAGGAGACTCAACCTGTTTCTTTGATCCACCATCATACCGAGTCTACCCAGGGAGGTGAATTATGAGATTTCTTGAGTAACCTAGACACAATTCCTAATTTTGACATGTTTCGCCAAATCTTTAGTCCAAAATTTCAAGGAAATTTTGATTCTCAACCCTCCTCATCACTGGTCTTGGTAGAATCTTCTTGCACCCTTGATCCTGATACTACTCTTGTTGAAATTAGTCCAGGCAAATCATTACATATAAGTTCAGACCTAGATTCATCCCAATGAGAGTAGCTTGTTGATTTGTTGTGCAATCACCTTTGATGCCTTTCCATGGACTTACGAGGACATGAAAGGCATACCTCCTGAAGCCTATACTCATCTTATTTATTTTCAAGAGGGATCCCAACCTATTCGTCAACCCCAAAGGCGCATGAACCCACGTGCTAAGAGATATTATGAAAGAAGCATTACAAAACTCTTAGATGCTAATTTTATATATCATATATCTAATATCCACTAGGTCTCCCCATTGCTAATAATATCGAAAAAGGATTGGATATGATGCATTTGCATTGATTATCAAGAAATTAATAAATGCACTCTCAAGGATTACTTTGCCCTTCCTTTTATTTATTAGGCACTAGACACCCTTACTAGTAAAAAATAATTTTGATTTTTAGATGGCTTTAGTGGGTACAGCCAAATTCAGATCGCACTCACAGATCAAGATAAGACCACCTTTACGTGTCCATGGGGTACATTTTCTTACCGGGTGATTCCCTTTGGACTATGTAATGACCCAACCAACTTTCAAAGGGTTGTGATGGTTATGTTTTCTGATCTCGAGTGTGTTGAAATATATATGGATGATTTTTCAGTGTTTGGTAACTCATTCAAAGAAGCCTTAAATTTTTTAGAAAAAGTGCTTTTATATTGCCAAGAGGCTCACCTTGCTTTTAGTGATAAAAAGTGTAGATTAATGTGCGAAGCAGGAGTAGTCCTTGGAAATTTGGTTTCCAACAAAGATATCCAGGTAGACCCAGCCAAAATAGAAGTTATCTGGTGTGTTCCTACAGCCAAAACAGAAAGGGGACTAAGAGGGTTCCTGGGACATGCAAGCTATTATAGGAGGTTCATTGAGAACTTTTCTAGGATCACTACCCACCATTTTCGGTTGTTAGCTAAGGATAGTGAGGTTTTCTAGTCCATAGCTTGCCAACAGTCTTTTGAGACATTAAAGGAAAAGTTAGTGCAAGAACCGATTTTGAGAGCTCCCAATTGGTCCCTCCCATTCCACATTTCCTCTGATGAATTAGATACTTCCATTAGCACAGATTTAGGAGAAGAAGAGAACAAACAATCCCATGCTATTTACTTCATTAGTAAAAATTTGTCACCCACCGAATTGAACTATTCAGTGACCGAGAAAGAGTTTTTAGCCATTTTTTTCGCTATCAATAAATTCATACACTACATCACATGATATGAAGTCTTTGTGCATACTGATCATTCTGCGATAAAATGTTTAATGAATAAACCATTCACTAGTGGTAGAGTGACTAGGTGGTTACTATTGTTGCAGGAATTTAATGTTAATATTGTTGATAAACCATGAAAACCTAATGTTGTATCTGACTATCTTTCTAGACTGAATAATCTTGGTGAAGTAATTCCTATTAATGATGATTTCCCTGATAAACACCTTTTTTCTATGTCAACAAAGTCTCCATGGTTTACTGACATAGCCAACTATTTAGTAACATAAAAAACACCACCTCACTTATCTGATCATGAAAAGCAGAATATCATATTAAAAAGTGTTGCATATTCTTGGATCCAAGGAGACCTCTTTTACACTGAACCAAATCTTATCATTCGTAGATGTGTAAGAGAGGAAGAATTGTTTGATATATTGAAATCTGCCCATGATGAACCTTGTGGTGGTCACTTAGTTCATAAGAGAATAGCATATAAAATCTTACACGCTAGATACTTATGGCCTTCTTTGTTTAAGGAAAATAGTATGTCAAGTGATTTGATAGATGTCATCGAATGGGTCAACTTGTTCAAGCAAAGGAAATGCATTTATGTCCTCAGATTATGATTTAGGCCTTTGAAAAATGGGCTATCGACTTCGTAAGACCAATAAATCCAACATCCATGAATAAAAAACATCTATTGGTTTGCACTGATTTTGTTACAAAATGGGTACAGGCTAAAGATGTTTCTTTTGCTACAGAAAAAGTTGTTGTTGAATTTTTGTTTAGTCAAATTTTTACTAGATTTGGTGTTTTTAGAGAGATTGTTACGAAAAATGGGCCATATTTTATTTCTAATATGGTACAAGAAGTCATGGATCAATACAAAATTTAGCTTAGGAAGTCCACTCTATATCACTTGCAAGCATACAGCGAGCTGGAGTCTACCAACAAGTTGATCAAATCCATCCTCACCAAAACAATAAATCTGCGTAGGAAGGATTGGGCCAGCTGGTTACCTGAGGCGTTATGGGCTTATCAAACCACTTGGTGGAAAAACAAAATGCATAAAACAAATGAGATGGTATAAAGGAAACAAGTTCTTTGGCCAATAGAGTTCTAGATATAAACTTTTCAAACAATAGTTCAGTTAGGATTAGATCTCTGATAAGCACAACAACAATGTCTATTACAGTTAAATGAGTTCGATGAATTTCAAAGAGATGTTATTCAACAGAATGTGTTAGTACAACATGAATGAAAAAGGTTGCATGGAAATTCTATTAGGAAGAAGCAGTTTCAACCATGTTATTGGGTACTTCTTTATGACTCTAGATTTAAAGATTTCAAAGGAAAATTGCATACATGCTGGATGGAACCTTATGAAGTAGTCAAAATTTTCAAGAATCAGGTTGTAGAGATCAAAAATATTGACAGGCAAGATTCAATATTCCTTGTGAACCGGCATAGACTCAAGGTATATTTTCAACCCCTCGTAAAGGAAGACTTCATGCATCAAGTGTAACAATAATTTGAGTTAGGGATGGTAGGTTGCTATGCCAACCTATTATAGATCTAATTCTTTCTTTCCAAAAATTAAGAAAAAAATAATGAAAAAAAATAACAAAAACTAAAAATAAAACTAGAAAATATATTTTCTTGTGATTATGAAAATCATTTTACTAACATGATCACAGAAGGATTAGCCTAAAAGCCAGCATGCTGGTAGGAGGATTAAAATTCTAATAAAATGGGAATGTTTCTTGATCTTTATATGTCCTAACTATCACCAAGAAGAAGCAAGTTTTTAAGTGTAGGAATGAAGCCCTTATCCAAGTTTGGGAGAACTGACACGAAAATTTTTATTCAAGCTACAGTCAACTCCCACTGCATTTACTTTTTGTTCGACACTATACAGTCATATTTTTGAGGTGAAATTCAACCCTTCTATTTCCTTTTCGTAAATTCCCTTCTATTTTTTCTTCTTCGTCTTATGGAAATGAACCTTCCCTTTCTTCTAAAGAAACTGCCCCTATCCAATTTTGTCTTTCCCTCTTTTCCCTTATACTTATTCCCCCTTTCCCTTTTTCCATATGCCCTCTTGTTGGTTTCACACTTGAATTCCATGTTGAACTTCCTTCCCATTCTGAAATTTACTCCTTTCCCTCTTCTTTTCTCCCTCATGGACTGTATTGCAGGATCTGATGAAAATTCATGGATTAAATCGGAAGGCATGTACCACTACCAAGAATTGGCAAATAAAACATCCTTTGGAAATCTTGCAAATATTTCAAGATTCAGCCCGCAGATTGAATTTTTTTTACAAACCTTTTTTAGATATTATGCATCATCAATTAGTGCAAGAACAATGATGTACCTCGGTACAAGAATGTATGTTCCAGTGAAAGAACATTAAATCTCATGTGCAGAAACACTTATTCTTGAGTGCCTCAAGCACAAGAACATGTGCTCAGTGCAGGAAAAGTGGTAGTCTTCAGTGCAACAATGTACTTTTGGGTGAAGGAACCAACAATTCCTTATTGCAAGAATGTATGTTATGGTACAGGAATTTCCAGTGTAAGAATGCATGCTTGACGCCAAAGTTCAGTCCAAGGATAAAAGGGGATTTGTTTTTGTGTTCGGTACAAAAATCACACTTAAGCATAACTAACTGCACTACTATAAAATGATGTCATGCAATGATTTTCTTTCATAGATGATTAGGAAACATTTTTTAATTACATGGACATTTAATTATGAAAAACTATCTCTATGTAAGTTAACATGTGTGCCTTGTATGAAATCATTAGTTGATCAAAGGATGTGTGTGGAAATCTCCCAAAATCCAATGTTCATTTTTGAAAAGCTCATTGATAATTAAATGATGACCTGCTCATGTATAACACCACATTCTCTCAAATAACTTCCTCCATTACCACCACCCACCACCAATCATTATTGCTGCATTCGTGATGATATCAAGTTGTATCACATCCTTTCCCAAGAACTCAGATTTTCATGAGTGTGACCATTAAAGAAGAAAAAACAATATAGCAATGTCCAATTCATTCAAAATTTTCGAATTTCTTAGTCCTGAACCCCTTGCTAATTAACTCTCTCAAGTTCTAAGTAGTTGAGTGAATTCGAACAAGAAATGGTGCTAGTTCGAATTGAACCATGGTCTATGAAGGAAGTATAGAAAACGACAGAGTACAAGAGTAGTCTGTCCATAATGCAGGAAACAAGATTCCTCCTGTTCTTGCTTAAGTTTGATGGTTTTGATTCAGTCATGGCATTAGAATTTCCTTGAACCTTTGATGGAAATAGAGCCAAGGTGGGGTCTCTATTGTTTGAAGTAACAAAGAAAACTATTTCACAGGCTACAGGGCTGCTAGTCACAGGCGAACAGTGGTTCAAGAAAGGAGAGCTCAAAAAAGGGGCTTGACATAGATTTGTAGTCAAGAAAGTAGAAAGAAGACTAGAAAATCAAGTTGCAACAAAGTTCTATGATCAAGAAATGGAAACACATATTGTACATTTTGTAGAAGTTCCTCACTTATGAGGGACGATATTCCCTAACCTTCCTATATCACATCCACTTTTGTTTACACTTTGAGTCAGGTAGGTTGATTAATTTTCCTTCATTATTTATTAAACGTTTGGAAGAAATGTCGAAGGGTGTTTAGAAAAGTCAAGAGAGTTAGGTTGGGTTCAAGCTATATCATTACAGGTTAATCACAATTCTGGTTAGGAAGGAATTAGAGAGTAAAAATGTGACCTGGGGAGGGTTCTTGAAGGAATTACAAGGAGGAAACATAGTGGAGTCACCCATGAAGAAGGGTAAGAGTAGGAAGGAAGAACATGATCAGACAGATAAAACCCTCACCCTGCAAACTAGTAAGAAGAAAAAGGACCTACCTAAGGAACCAGTTGAGGAAGAGAAACTAGGACTTGTAACCGAAACCCCTTGTCCTTTGAAGAGAATAACTAGAATTTCTGTTAAGAAGAGGTTTGCCTCCTCAAGAGATGGCCATACACAGTCAACCTCTTCGATAAATATGGATGATTCCTAGCCTAGTTCCCAGAATGAGATCAATCTATCACTCCTTGTAGATGTTGCAATTAAAACAATGTTTAATGCAGGATACCTTGAAGAGGAATATGATACTCCTCTCTCCATGTTAGTTGGAAGAATGAAGAAGAGGAAGACCTCTAAGACACCAGATGTTAGTACAGAGAAGCGTTCAGGAGAGGGTCAAGGTGATAAAGCGCAATGTAATGCTGAAGTACAGGGAGATTAAATGCAATGTGATGACAAAGTGCAAGATGATGAAACACAACATGATGATGACATGAAGGGTGATGAGACACCTAATGATCTTGAAATATCAGATATTGATATACAAGATGATATTAGTCTTGACAACACCAACACTTGTTTCAAGTCAACTGTTAAGAAGATTCTGACGGAGGAGGAATTCGTTAAGGAGGATTACACTCTCAATTTGAATAGTCAGATCGAGGAGCTGAAGCAGCACATTTATGGACTCGAAGTTTTAAATCAGGCCATGAAAGAATAGGGTGTAGTGCTACAGAATAGGAATGTTGAATTGGTAGAGGAAGTGCAAGAGAAAAAATGACAAGAAAGAGTGTGGAAGTTTTGAGCTTCAAAATGTTATGGTTGACTCAGGAAATTGGTCAAACGGGTCAAGAAGGCTCGAACTAAGAAGAAAAGGACGATGAAGACAAGAATTAGCATACAGAGACAAGACTAAAGGAAATGCCCCATCTGTTTTTTTTTTAGAGGTAAGGGTAAGGTTGTATGAGGACACATGTTATGAATCCAACTCACAAAAATATAGAAAAGATAGAACAACGACTTAGAAATTAGTCTCTTTGAGGGGGAAACCTCCTTTATATTACCCAAATGAACAATTCTTGGATGATACAAATGACAAAACCTCCTTTCTATATAGGAGTTTAAGGCGTCATAATATAACCAAAGCTGACCTAACAATAATAATATAAGGGCACAAAAATAACATTAGTGGGCTTCTATGGGGAATAATAATAACAATATGGGGACAATAGTGGCAGAACAATAACAATAAGGGATACCATGACAATAATAATGGGGGAATCACTAGTATTATAGGGACCTAACCTTTAACTTATAACCTTCTTTAAGTGTGCAACATGGAAAACTGGGTGCACTCAGGAAGATGTAGGAAGCTCCAACTTGTATGCCATAATACCTATATTTTGCAACACCTTGTATGGACCATAACACTTTGGTGATAATTTATTATCCTTCTTACCTTGCTTGAGGGACATTTTTTTATATGGTTGTAGTCATAGGAATACCCAATCACCTACATCGAAACTTTTTTCCTTGCGATGTTGTTCAGCTTGTTGTTTTATTCTATTCTGTGCCAAAGTGAGGTTATCCTCTAAGAGTTGGAAAACTTGTTTTTTATGCTCGATAACATCTTCCACTACTTGAACCTTAGAATTTTCTCTAAAATATTATGTGATGGATGGTGGATGATATCCATAAAGTGCCATAAATGGGGTCATTTTTTTTGCAGTATGGAAGGCAGTGTTATACCACTATTCAGCCAGAGGGAGCGATTTGAGCCGTGTTGTCATTTTATCAGATACAAAGCAACAAAGATATCGTTCCAAACATTTGTTTACTATCATAGTTTTCCCACCAGATTGGGGATGATAAGATGAGCTATGAGCTAATTGACTACCAAGACAAGAAAATTATTTTTGACAAAAAATTTCTAGTGAAAATGGGATCTCTATTGCTTACAATAATTTTGGGGTTTCCATGTAGCTTTTGAATTGTTTCCATAAATGTAGTAGAAATTCTACTTGATTTAAATGGATGAAATAATGAACAAAAGTGCCCATACTTGGTAAGTCTATAAACTACCACCATGATAACACTCTTTCCTTCGGACTTGGGTAAACCTGTGATAAACTCCATTGTAACCTCCTCCCAACATTGTCTTGGAATGGATAAAGGTTGTAATAGACCTGGCGTCTTAATTGTTTCAACTTTATTTTGTTGTAAAACCAAACATCCCACCACAAACTTTTGAATATCTGATTTAAGGCCATCCCAAAAAAATTCCTTCGTAACCCAGTGGTAAGTTTTTAGAAATCCTAAGTGCCCTCCTAAGGGAGAGTTGTAAAATTCCCTAAGAATCTTTTTCTTGAGTTGGGAATTCTTACGTAGGAATAACCGATCTTTGTACCGTAACGAATCATTTTTGCAGCTAAATGTACGAGATGTACTGGGATCTTCTTGTAACTTTTGAATGAGTGCCCACACTTCTTTGCCATTCTTCCATTCATCCCTTGCTTCATTTAACCAATTTGGTTGGATAATATAAATGACACAAATAAATGCTTCCACATCCTCATCCTTTCTTGAGAGTGCATCTACCGCAACATTTTGCTTCCCTCTTTTGTAGATTATTTCAAAGTCATAACCTAGCATCTTTTTGATCCACTTTTGTCACTCTTCTGAAGATAATATTTTTTCTAGGAAGTATTTAAGACTATTTTTTGGGTGTGGAGCTTTATTATCTTCTATATTCAA
>APFE031137780.1:112414-124188 GCA_000404065.3 Pinus taeda
TACCTTGTAAAATGTTGTAATTTTATATTCAATCCGAGTTATTCATTAGGCAGAGATATGACCAGTAGAAGTTATGCTTAATTTAGGGGTTTTTGTCCTAGAAGGAAACCCCTCACTATATATGAGGGAATTGTATTGCGTTTATGTAGATCTGTATTCTGAGTGAGAAATAGAGAGGAGATTGTGAGAGAGCGAAGAGGGAATTACAACGAATATATTGTAGGTTGTATCTCTTCAATTTGCTAGATAATATAAAAGGAAGGATTGGCTGTTTCTTCCTGGGCGTAGCCCAAATTGGGTAAACAACGTATATCTGTGTCTCTCTTGTTTAATGTGTTTTCTTTATGTTGGGGCGAAGTGATTTCCTATCATTTAATTTTTCGACCCAGGGGTTTTGTAAACTTGTGAAGCATGCGTGCACTGTATGTGCTAGAAATTGTCTTTCACTTTAAATCAATCTAACTACAAAATAATGAAAACCAATTCATCTAATCTATGAAATCAAATAATTAAAATGAAATTCAACTAACCTGTGAAATAAAAAACAACTAATGTATTCTTAGTTACTCCAGCATTAAATTATGAAGTGTTACCTTCTTAAGACGATGTGTAAGCAACTATTTATACTTTAACATCTAATATCCTAGAAAAGCAAGTAAGGTGTGCAGAAAATAACTCAGTAATTGCATGTATCAAATATTCAACCATTCAATCTTCAAATATGATTAAATAAATCTCTTAGAATGATCTTTAGAAATATCAGTTAATGCAATTAAATGAGGATCTTAAAACCAAATATAAAAGCATGAAAAAGTAAACCTCAATGATTGCATAGGTTGAACATACAATCACCCAATTTGAGGTCACCTTCTTGGCCTGATCCTTTATTCAATTATACAATGAATTGATAGTTTGATCTAAGAATTTAAATAACAGAACATGAAAGGAAACTAAATAACTGTGAGCCCTTGCCTCAAACTTAATCCAATTAGAAAATACATAAATCTTCCCTATTGAAATGTTTTTAGAAAAGCAAATATTACACAATCATTCTAAAACTAACAGTAAGAAAGAAAATGAACTTTAATCTATAAAAGCAATTAAATCTCACAATCATTAGATGGCCATTCCAATGGTGTATGAGGATGGAAAGTGAAGAAGCTCCATATGCAAGCAAAACTAAATCTTCAAATCTCCAAGTATAAGCTCCAAATTCTCTATTAAAAACATGAGCATTTCTCCAACTTTACACATGCCTTTCAGAGGAGAAGGCTCTCTTATTTATACAAAAACATAAGAAGCTACCCTATTTAATGAGGATCCACTAAAATCTCATATAGTTACAACCAAATAGCTCAAAATGTGACACATATCCCCTAAGTGTCTCATAGAGTTCTAATCCAGCTAAGAAATGATGAGACACCTCATAGAGTTACAATCCAAATAGGACACATATCCTTCTTTGACCTTTATCCAAATTTCCTTTGAAGGGAATTCGAGTTTGAGCATTGAAGGCCACATAAGGGTGCCTTGGAAGCTTCCAAATGACATACATATGTCATGACACTCAAGCCAGATATATAGATACATGAAACCATGTTAATTTCCTAGTTTTTAATCATAAATTCACTTTAAACACATAAAATAAATAACTTTGGTAAATAAGGACCCTAACCCATATATTTATGAAAATGGTGGCTAATGAAAGATTATATGGTTATGGAGTTGTGACATGTGAGTGAAATGGTGGTGATAAAGGTGAAAGTGGAAGCAATTTTGAAGACATTTTGGAGGCCCAACATACCCCCCAACTAGAGTAATTGCATGTCCTCATGCAAATATTGCATTAATTCCTTTTATTTTCTCACAACGTCTTTGCTTTTGAATGTGCTTGGCTTATATCATATGTCCTTAAACTTTTCATTTGACAATTTTAGTTATTTTTTGCAAAAGTATTCCTTGTCATACATTTAGTTCCAACATGTTTGGTTGGTTTTTGTGTTTCAACCAAATTCTAATTGGTATTGGTTCTTGTGTTTTGATAGCTTGTTTCTTTTTGTTGCAACAAGATTCATTGAACATATTTAAGAATGCATCTTTAAAACCATCCATATAGTGTGCTCATCATTTAGGCATTATTTGCAAATCATATAACTTTTTGAACCATAATGCAATCATAATTGATTAGGACAAGTATGTTAGGATGAAATGAAATTGTGTGATGGTGTATGATATATGAATATGAAATGATGTCCCTTACCCCTAACTAAAGATATGACAATGTGAAAGAGGAAGTGAGGAATTTCCCAAAGTTATAATTTTATTATTTTAAGGAATTTCATGACTAAAAATTAGAAAACCACATACCTTCACTTACCTTCAATGTGCACGAGTCATGGAAATTAAAGAGTGTGGCTGCTTCTGGATCATGGAATGAAATGTAGAATTCATCTGCTTCTTGGTTGCATAAATGGTGGATGAGGTTGTGAATTGGATTCTTTATTTCTACTGCTAAATCAATTATATCTTCTACAAAATGTTGAAATGATATAGACTTCAATCACTATAAAATCAATGGTACAACTCTAGTCATGCAAATAAATGTGTCGGTGTCGAGCATGAAGAGAGGTCATTGGATTACTGGCCATTGATGAATGTCATTAACCAATGCGAGGCAAACTCGCCATTAATGTCAACGAGTGCCAAGGTACCTAAGTACATCTTGCGAAGGGTGAACAAATGAGCTAATTTCAAGCCACTTACAAGATCCAACGATCAAGGGACATTGATGTATTCCCATTATTGTTGGTGAGAGAGCCTGTCATTAAGGCATACAAGCCTGAAGGTACTAATGAGGACTCTAGCCTTGGACCTAGATAATGTGTCGATGTCGATAGGCCATGGCTTGTTTGAAGGACAACCTTAAGGAATCCTCCATCATCTAATGCAATCATGAAACAATGATTTTGAAGGACTATGAATGGAAAATTTTGCAGTGGATCAAGGTTTATTTAACGGAAAGGAAAACAACAAGTGAATGGAAAGTAAAAAGACAAATCAGCATGTAAGTGAGCTAAATGTCTTTATGAAAATGGGTTATGAGTTAGTGAGAGCAAGGAAGTAAAATATAGTTCCTATGAATAAAAATGAGCAGTGAAGCAAAATGAGATGAGAATTTTATTGACTAACTAAGTAAAATGCCATGCGACTGCAAAGGAAATGAGATGAAGGTTTTATTGACTGAAGGAGTATGGATGCAATGGAAATACTGGCATCTCAAAGGCTTGCAACTGTTGGATCTATTATGCACTAGCATGTGCTCATGCATTGATGTTTCATCTCTATTACTGCTCTGATAATTTTCTTGTGAAATAAATGTGGTCTTTGAGAGACACTATTTTCTTATGGTCATTTGTTCTTCTTCTTGGAACCTGCAAAAAACTAGTACCTCTTCTCCAATGGATTGTAAGGTTATCAAATAGAGAGGTGATCAATTTATCTGTTAATGACATTTACATTAAAAAAATAAGAATCGATACTATTAAACAAGTTCATGAAAGAAAACCAAAAGAGTTTATACCTATGTTGTAGGTAGTACGTCAAGTTACCTATTGTTTCTTTTCAGTAATTTATTCATTCTTCACTATTTCAAAATATAATAATAGCTTTCTCATCTTGTTGATCTTGTTGAGATCTTTCCAATGACACTTGAATCATCGAATTTTGATGTTGTGTGGGAAAGTTAGAATGTTTTGAAATTTTTATGAAACAATGAAAACTGTCATGTAAAATGTGGCATGGGAACATGATGCTATAGTAGAAGATGATGTAAGCAGATGAAATGGCATGTTTATCATGAATTTCTTGTTAGAATACATTGTTTGACAAATAAATCATTGAGTTAAATGCATAGCTGTAGAATTGTTGATTAGCTGTAGAATCGTTGTTCAGCTGCAGAATGTGCACAATTTTTTTAGATAAAATCTTGTCGATCTTCTTTCGCTATACGATGGCATAAGATTTTTCATTTGTCATGCCTTCATCTTTTGTACCTGCAATATTCAAATAAACATGATCATTCTTGTATAAAAACATGTTCAGCAGAAAGCTATTAACCCAATCAAACCCAATCAACACAAGCAAGGGTTACAAAACCTCTGGCAAAGGCAAAGGTTATGTGCATCTGTTGACTGGAAATTTTGTTAGATAATTTATCCCGCAAGAACCTTCCAAGGGATACATCAAAGCTTCCATAGTACTTGATACGAGATATATGTTTCCTCTCACATACCATCCCCTTTAAAATACAATGTCTAGATAATGAAACCAAGATACTTGGATGATCAGAACAGGAAGGCGTTATTGCTGCTTTAAAGAATCCATGTTCTTTCTTATGTTCAAATGTGTATTGAGGCTGTAATGAAATAGAATCAACCTTCTTATCAATTAATTCCTTCATTCTTTAACTACATGAGGTATCAAATAGTGAATATCACTGAATCATTATTCGATCTCTTGAAATCCCTTCTTATTCTATCTCACGGTGGCTCCTTCAATGGAGGAATTAATAATGCCAATGCACAGTGGATGACTCGACACAAGTGATTGGGGCAACCAAACTCATATCATTTTTTCCAACTATCTCATGCTAGAATTTAGCCAGGGAAATCAAATCTAGGTAGATATTTCTTAGAGAAATCGGAATATGGTCACAACTGTACATTAATTAAAACTATTTTTCATAACGTAGCCAGTGAATCAGGGTCCCAAATAATCCCATATTTCTCTCAAACGGTTGCAAAATCGAGGAAATCGTTTCTGGGTTATCTGACCCACCCTATTCCCGAAGATATCCATGTCTCAGTTTTCCTAGGTTCATTTTCATTTGGCAAGAAATTGCATTTAAAAATTGAAATCTTTCAGTTGTTACACATTTCCTCTGCAAGTATTACACTTGGGCTTTCTGGGTTCGATTTGCTGTGTGGTGGCTCGCAAGGCTAGTTATGTATCTGTCTAGTAAGGAGATACACATCTAATAGGATACACATCTAATGGATTTCATCAATGCACTGATTCTTCTTCTTCCATAAGAGTGGATATGGATGCCTTTGTGCAAGCCTTTAGAACATTTAGCGTTTTGTCAACTTCCGGCTAGATGACATCATTTCAAGTTACTAAGTATTAATGCTTAGATGCATCTATATGAATGGAATCTTGTTTGGGAAAATTTAAGTGACCAAGTTACCTACCTCAAGATCTTTAGGGACGAAGTTGATAGGACTGGGCACACGAAAAACTTCATCAAAGCCATGAATGGAAGCCACGAAACTAATGTGTAGTAGATACACTGTGAAGAGCTTGATCAACTTCTCCCCAATGTCTGGTTCGACTGTTATTCTTCAAACAGATTATGGTAGCTTTGATTCTTATTTCTAAAATTGTGAATTTTTATAGAAATGATTAATGGTTCTCAATTTCCGGCAAGTAAGGCTTCAAAGTGAATGTACTGGAACCTGAAAACAGGGCTTTGACTATGGTCTTGACCTGGATTTTTTATTGGTCTGGGTTGGGTGACTAGGACAGAATCCATGTTGAGACGACTCCAGAGATGCCCATGTGGTCGGTTTCTTCGTTTGACACATTTAACCTGCTCAACTATGGAAGTAGCTATGAAACACAATTAGCTACAAAATAGGCTGTGTTCCATAGCTAATTTGCAAAAAATTATTCAAATTGCAAAAACATAAACGTAACACAATGTTTTGAAGGTCACTACAAACCATAAGCAGTCAATCTGACCGACTGAACCTACCAAAGAAGTTGGATCTGAATAGAACCACCCTACCAATCTAATTTGACTCCTCTTTGGTGTGAACAACCAGACCAGCTGGCTTGTATGATACAGTTCAGAACACATGCAAAGAATATTATAATTTAGAACTGTTTTTGAGATATGTTGCATAAATCGCAGCCTCTTCGAGCATGATTTTTTTATTATGATGGATTTTTTAATTTTGGATTCCAAGCTAATAATTTTTTTTTATTTGCAGGTTGCATTAGAGCCAGTTATCAATTGATCATTTATATTTAAAATTCTACACTTCCCTTATTTAAAAACATGAAGATTTTTTTTATTGCACACCTAACATGATTTTTATTTTTATTTTTGAATCAAAACATGATTTTTTTTATTGAAAATATTTTTGTGAGGTTAATGAAGAAATGCAAGAAAATAAATAAAATTCTAGAATATTTTAAAGAATAAAAACTTTAAAAAATGCAATCAAGCTTGATTTTATTTCCTAGTTTATCCTACTTGAAATAATTTTTTTTGTTTTAATTTTTAAATATGTGAATATTTCAAATGGAGCCATTTACGGATTAAACTTTCTAAAATGTTCATATCCAAATTTGCGAAACATACTTGAATATTTATGAGGACATGAAAAATCATTTTAACCTTTAGATTTGCTGCAAGGATCTCTTGAATAATTGATGAATATTGTGGCATAACTACTTCTTGACACCATTCTTCAATGTAGTCTTTGGGCTACATTCTAGATTCTTTGTCCATAAATGGTTAATAAAAACAAAAACAAATAAAATACACTCTAAACTGAAAGCTAGTTCCTATACACATTTCCCCGGAAATAACGCCAAACTGTTGGGGCAAAGATATTGCCTATAATTTAATTTGTCAACCCAGGGGTTTTGTAAACTTGTGAAGCATGCATGCACTGTATGTGCTAGAAATTATCTTTCAATTTAGATCAATATAAATACAAAATAATAAAAATCAATTCATCTAATCTATGAAATCCAATAATGAAAATGAAATTCCACTAACCTGTGAAATCAAAAACAACTAATGTATGCTTAGTTACTCTAGCATTCAATTATGAAGTGTTACCTTCTTGAGATGATGTGTAAGCAACTATTTATACTTTAACTTCTAATATCCTTGAAAAGCAAGTAAAGTGTGTAGAAAATAACTCAGTAATTGCATGTATCAAATATTCAACCATTCAATCTTGAAATATGCTTAAATCAATCTCTTAGAATGATCTTTAGAAATATCAGTTAATGCAATTAAATGAGGATCTTAAAACAAAATATAAAAGCATGAAAAAGTAAATCTCAATGATTGCATAGGTTGAACATTCAATCATCCAATTTGAAGTCACCTTCTTTGCCTAATCCTTTATTCAATTATACAATCAGAATTGATAGTTTGATCTAAGAAAGCAAATAACATAACATGAAAGGAAACTAAATAACTATGAGCCCTTTCCTCAAACTTAATCTAATTAGAAAATACATAAATATTTTCTATTGAAATGTTTTTAGAAAAGAAATGATTACACAGACATTCTAAAACTAATACAAAGAAAGCAAATGAACTTTAATCTATAAAAGCATTTAAATTTCACAATCATTAGATGGCCATTCCAATGGTGTATGAGGATGGCAAGTGAAGAAACTCCATATGCAAGCAAAACTAAATCTTCAAATCTCCAAGTATAAGCTCCAAATTCGCTATTAAAAACATGAGAATTTCTCCAACTTTACAGATGCCTTTCAAAGGAGAAGGCTCTCCTATTTATACAAAAACATAATAAGCTACCCTATTGAATGAGGATCCACTAAAATTTCATATAGTTACAACCAAATAGCTCATAATGTGACACATATTCCCTAAGTGTCTCATAGAGTTCTAATCCAAATAGGAAATGATGAGACACCTCTTAGAGTTACAATCCAAATAGGACACATATCCTTCTTTGACCTTTATCCAAATCTCCTTTGAAGGGAATTCGAATTTGAGCATTGGAGGCCATATAAGGGTGCCTTGGAAGCTTCCAAATGACCTACACATGTCATGAAGCTCAAGTCACATATATAGATACATGAAACCATGTTAATTTCCTATTTTTTAATCATAAATTCACTTTAAACACATAAAATAAATAATTTCGGTAAATAAGAATCCTAACCCATATATTTGTGAAAATGGTGGCTAATGAAAGCTTATATGGTTATGGAGTTGTAACATGTGAGTAAAATGGTGGTGATAAAGGTGAAGGTGGATGTCATTTTGACGACATTTTGGCTTCCCAATGCTTTGTTTGTATTTTTGCAATATATTTTATGTGTTTCGTTGCTCTATAATATATAATTTCCTAACACTATCATGATCTGTTTTTACCATGAAGTGTCTTCCCATTAGGTAGGGCCACCATTTCTTAAGTGCATGTAGTATTGCCAACATTTCCTTCTCATAAATATATTTTTGTAAATACTTTCCTTTGATTGGACGACTTTCAAAAGCAATGGGTTTTTCTTCTTGCATTAAAACAACACCAATTCCATTTCTCGAGGCATCACATTCCACAATAAAGGTTTTTGTGAAGTTCATTGTAGCTAAGACCGGTGCTTGGAACATTGCCTCTTTAAGATGTTCAAAGGCCTTCCTTGCTTCTGGATTCCATGAAAATGTATCTTTCTTCAATAATGGTTTTAGAGGTGTTGTCATTCTCCCATAATTCTTAACAAACTTGCGATAGCACCCTGTCAACTCGAGAAATCCTGGCATATTCTTTATGGATGTAGGGATTTTCCATTCCTTACTAATTTTATTTTTTCTAGGGTCTACCTTAACACCTTCATGAGATACAATATGACCCAGATATTCCACCTCTTACACTCCAAAGAAACATTTGGGTGTTTTTACATATAATTGTTTCCCCTCTAATAGTTTCAACACCCTATCAACATGTTGAACATGATCCTTTCAAGGCTTGTTGTAGATTAGTATCATTAAAAAATACTAACACAAACTTTCCAAGGAAGGGTTTGAAAATGGAATTCATCAAACCTTGAAATGTAGAAGGTGAATTGGTAAGGCCAAAAGGCATGACCAAAAATTCATAATGACCCTCATGAGTTTTAAATGTTGTTTTCAGAATGTCTTCAGTCTTCATTCTGATTTGATGATATCCTGAATGAAGATCCAACTTGGTGAATTAAATTGATCCATGTAATTCATCCATTTATTAATTAATGATAGGAAATTTATCTTTAATAGTGAGCTTTTTGAGGTCCCTATAATCTGCACACATGCACCATGATCCATCATTCATGAGAACCAATACTACTGGAGCAGAGAAAGAAATTTGACTAGGTTAAATTATACCAGCCTCTAGCATTTCTGCAACCATACGTTCAATTTTACTCTTTTGGGTGTTGGGTGTGGAGCTTGATTATTTTCTGTATTCAAAGGTTTCAGTCAGATGTATACCCCAAGAAGACTTTACACCCCTCCCCACAGGGGTCCGGGGGCCAGCGGTCCCTTGGTGAGGTTCGCGGGCACTACTAAAAATAGATGTAAAATTGCCTTGTAAAAGTATGGTAATTTCTAGTCAATTTGGGTTGTTCATTAGGCAGATGATCTGACTGTAGAAGTTATGTTTAATTTATGGTTTTCCTAGAAGGCAACCCTTCGCTATATATGAGGGAATTGTATTGCGTCTATGTATATCTGTATTCAGAGTGAGGGAAAGAGAGGAGATTGAGAGCGAAGAGGGATAATATAATAAAAGAAGGATTGGCTATTTCTCCGTGGACGTAGCCCAAACTGGGTGTGTTAACACCCAGGTTGTTCCATATGACTCCCAAGGGAATACGACCGGGGTAACCACTAACCAATCTTTGGATTACAGCTTCTAGCCCAGCTGTAATCAGAGAGGGCTCTCTCTTTAAGGTTTGTCTCTGTTCTATGGAGATTTTAGGCTAGTTATGAAGTGAAGGTTTCTTTGGTTTATGTTTGCTTGGAAGGATGTCTTCTGAAACTTTGAAGTGTAATTTCTGCAGGTAAAATCAGTCCATTGGGAAATGGAGTCTGTGGCTGTTGGTTTCTTGAAATCCTGAGTTTGGTGCAGCTGGAGTTATAGGGCCATTTAGATATTTCATGAAGCAAACTTTAAATTGTGATAATGGAGTGTGAACAACCAGTGAAAAGCAGTTAAGAATTTTTCACTAACCTGGGATGTGAGAAAGGGATGTATCCCTCAGGAGAAAACTTGAATTCCTGAAACAATAGATCACTATGATGATATAGTGTGAAAGGTAGCAATTAAGAATTACACTTTCATTACCATAACTGAAGAAAAGATATTTAAAATAGCTTAGATTGAGTTCAGGGTAATCTGTGATTAAGTCCTGGAACTATTCTTTTTCCTAACTATTAACTGTTTAAACATGGGAAACATGAAAGATAACAAACACATAACAAGGAGTTACAAGAGAAACTTATTGAGTCATGAGATACGCAGGAATCCTGCAACATTCAGCTAAACACCAGCAAAACATCAAGAGACACAGAGCTTTGGAAATTCCATCATCCTTTGTATTATTTCTCTAAGAATTACAGTAGAAGAGGAGCAGAATAGATATCAAAAGATTTCTTACATCTAATGTCCAACCCCTGCTAACAAATGCGAGGGGGAATATATAGAAGTCTATTACAAAATATCTCAGGCATTGAGTCATCTGAGAGGGAAAATATCTTCATTAATTGGTACAGAGATTGCAGATGAAAAGTTATTACAATCTTTAATGAACTTTAAAGGCTCTTAACTCCTGTCAGAACAATTTTGACCTTTGGAGCTCACGGAGTCGGTTGAGCGCTTTGATATAACTGCTGAATGACGTGTCTGTGCAGTTGTGCCTTCCGGTAGCTTCTCGGCCCTGTCACCTGTGACTGCTAGTGCTGTTGTGGTGGCCAAATACTTGTGCTGAGTTGGCTCAGCCTCTTTCCGCATACCTGCTGATGTGTCTTTATTTTCCTGTGTATGAAAATTTAAATATTTTCAAAAAGTAAAATCATAATTACTGACTTTGATTTAATAGTAATTGTATCAAATTTTCCCACACATCCGGTGTAGGCAATTGATGCCTCAAAATTGACCCCATGGTCTCATCGGCCTCTGTATACTTGTAAAAATGGGGAGGCTCATCAAACAAATGTGTGATTTCATTCATAATAAAAAATAAAATTTCTACCCTATTGAAGAGGGTCTGCCCTGTTATTGGTCCTGTTTCTGTTGATGAACTAGCTGCCTCTGAAATCTAATTTCCTGCGAAAGTGTTCACTCTCTTAGCATATTTCTCATGTGAGAGCAGCTTTCCTGATGGCTCCAGCAGGCTAGGCAGACAGATGTTTTGCAATGCCATAAACCTATTCTGAAATTTGTTGATGTCTGCTTGCATATCCTGGGTTCTTCTTTCCAGGGTCTGAATCAGGTTTCTCAATGTGAGGACCCTTTTTATCAGTGAGATGGTATCTGTCCTGTTTCCAATTCCCATTTTGATGAGCTGGGAGCTTGTTCTGTAGTTTAGCACATTTATCATTCTAGTGGCAATCTCAGGCATACTGCCTAGAGATGCCCTTGCCCGTTGTATCTCTCTGTGTGCTTTGCCAATGAGCGTTATTTTCTCATGGATGGCCTCAATATACTCCCACTGATCTGTGATTGACTGGCCAATATGGCCCCATACGACCCTTTTGAGCTCAGATGTGACCTTGTCTAGTGTGAGCTCTTTTTCTAGCTCAATTATCCTTTTCTTGAGGGCCTTTACCTCCCTCTCTCTTTCAGCCACATTCTGCTTGGATTTGTCATAGTTCTCATTTATTTTTACCAGACTATCCTTGGCTTGATTTAGCTCTGACATCTGAGACTCCAAGACTTGAATTTCATTCCTCAGCTTTTGCATAT
>APFE031137780.1:138440-161803 GCA_000404065.3 Pinus taeda
TCCCAATGTTATGCTCTTCTATGGTAGTGTTGAGGGGCTGCAATTTTGGTTTATTGGGAACATCATTGGAGTCAAAAATGTCTTCCAAAGGGGCTAAGCCTGTTGGAAGAAAATTGTCCTTTAATTGTATCACCTCAGTTTCATAATCAGCTATCTCCTCACATTTAACTTGTTGGATTTCTTGTACGTTGTGTTTGTTGAAGATTGTAGGATGTAGCATTTGATTAGCTGTTTTGGGTGATATTGCTTGGTTATTGTGTTTACCATGTATTTGTGATTGACTTGCTGTCTCAAGTCTTTGTGATTGACTTGTTGTCTCAAGTCTTTGTGATTGACTTGTTGTCTCAGTGTCAATGTTAAGACCTGAGAACTCTTCCTGCAAAGTCAAGAAGTTGTTGATTTGTGTGTCATCATAAAACACCTGCCAATCCTTAACATTGTTTGGGACAGATGGTCTGTGTTTTACTTCGGCTGTGAAACAGTGATGGGGCTCAAAAGGCAGCTTACAGGTACTTGCAAATGTGGCAAGACTATGAGCATGAAGATTCTGAGCCCTAGGATTTTTTGCAATCTGGAATTCAATGAAGGACTCTAGTAGCTCAGTAGCTGCAGATCTATAGGATCTCAGTCTTTTGTCATTCATGACAAAATTGCCTTTCACTTGTTGGATAACTAGGTCTGAGTCTCCTAGGATTGACACTTTCATGGCTTGTAGGGATTGTACTAACTTGAGGCCTAGTAGGAGAGCTTCATACTCAGCCATGTTGTTAGTGCACCTGAAGTTTAGTCTATAAGCTCGGCCCTCTGCATGGTTGTTCTGTTTGTTATGCACCCATACTCCAGCCCCTGCCCCTAACTTGTTAACTGATCCATCAAATTCTAGGAACCATAGGACCTCCTGTTCTAAGGGGGGTTGAATAATATCTCTGTGGTCTGGACTTGTGAGTTGAAGTTTAGGTTGTTTATTTAGTTTGACTTCTAGGACAGTCTTCTCATTTGGTGGGATCAACTTTGTTTCTAGAGGAGCAGTTTGTTTATTAGACTCTTGATCTTGTTTAGGTGTCTTGGTTTCATCGTCATTTGACCTGTCCTCTTGAATACTTCCATCTTTTGACCCAACCAATGTTTCTATGTCAGGATTTCCTTTATTGATATGCTGATCTATTTTGATTGTCTGGACTTCTTCATTGTCCGGGTGACCTGTATTATCATTGAACAAAATATATGAGTCTATGTCAGAATGGACAGCATATATGGGGAAGTTTTGAGGCTTCTCTGCAGTGCTGACCATGTATTTCATGAGTGACTCTCTATATAATCTCTTGGGTTGACCAAAGACTGTGTTGTAGCATATGAATGTCAATTGAAGGGACCCTTGAAGTTTATCCCCCATGATCTTGATAATAGCATCCCATAGCTTGGTTGGGATATCAGCAACAACACATCCATCAATATTGTTTTTTTGGGTATTGGACAGGATACACATAAGTTTTTTATAGGCCTGACATTTAATTGGCTGGAATCAAATGAGGATAGATCCTTATTATGGCCTAGTAATATCTAAATTCAGCCTTTCCATGACAGATTTTGGCATCAGGTTATGAGAGGCACCTGAGTCAAACATTGCATTGTGTAATAAATTGTCATGGATATGCAAGCTAACATAAAACGGTAATATCCCTGTGCCTGCTATTTTCCCATCAACCTCTGGACCAAACAGTAACTCAGGGGTGTCATCCAACACATTGACAATGTCTTTGCTTTGAGTGAGTTGGAGGGACTTCTCAATCTGTTGTTTATAGATGTCATGTTTGGCTAGCTCTGCAAGAGGAATGGCTATTTTCAGTTTGCCGATTTCAGCTTCCAAGTCAAAGGGTTTTTCAAATTGGACCTTAGTGTTGTGGGTGACCACCTTTTCTTTGTTTAGCAAGGTTTCTTCTTGATCTTGGGGCTTGTGCTTCTCATTCACCTCTTGAGGCTTTTTAGTTGGAGTAGGCTGTACATATGATGCAGCTAGTGGCTTCTGTGTTTGTTCAGTAACTTCTTCAATAGTTACTTCCTTTGTGAGTGAATCAGTTGTATTCATTGGTTCTGCTACTACGGCATTCTTGGGCTGCAGTCTATCCTTGGTTTTTTCAGGCTGTGTTATGTTTACAGTCCTACTTCTTAGTTTGTATTTTTTATGGACTTCATAAACAACTGTGTCATAGCCTTTTTTGAAATCAAATGACTCACCTGACTTGGTTTGGAATTGTTTAGTGTCTTCATCTTCACGATCTTCTTGACTTAGGAAGACTTGGTGCTCATCATCAAGGCCCATTAGGTGGATATGGGTATCATCCAATTGCTCATATGAAGTGGGTGTTTCAGCATAGTTTTCTTGAAATGGAGGTCTTATTTCTGGATCAGTATTGGCTTTGCCCACATTAGGGTTCTGATTTCTCCTAAAGTTTGGATTCCTGTTAGAGTTATTTGGTGGTGCCTCCCATGAAGACTTCCTCTCCACAGATTCTACCCTGTCGCCCAACCTCTTCATACCAGAGATTATTGCATCCAATTTCTGGTCAAAGGCGGAGGGTTCCTCTTTAAAGGCAACTCTTTTTTCCAATCTAGCCTTGTTCCTCTTAGAAATTAGGTTTGCCTCAACTGTGACAGCAACCTTTTGTTCTTCTTCAAGGGTTTGAGGGGCTCTTTCTTTCAATTGATAAGCCATATCAGGGTCAAATCCATCAGGGAATTTGTATAAGGCCAAATCAGGAGGAGTTCTTAAGTTTTGGGGTATTGCATTGTATACATTATTGAACCTAGCACAGTACTCCAGAACTGTCTCTTGAGGACCTCTCTTAATCATGTCATATTCACCAAGTATATGTAAGGGGTCCTTCTTCTTCTCCCATCTGTTGGTGAAGGCTTGGTAAAGCTCGTCGAGGGTTGTGATGGTATTTGTAGGAAGTGACCTGAACCAAGTTCGGACATCACCTGTTAAGCTTTGGACAAAAATTCTCATCCTCACACTCTCATCATCTATCTCGTAGTTCTCGAAATGATCCTGCATTCTCTTAGCATGCTGAATAGCAGAGTAAGGGCCAGTGAAGTCAAAATATGAGATTTTGGCTTGGTAATCCTGAGGTAGAGCTACAGGATTAGCAGGTAATTGCAGAGGTGCATATCTCATAGCCATATTCACAAGGTTTTAGGGATTGACAGGGACAACTAGGATAAAAGGAACAATGGGTACCACAGGGGTAATAGGTATGGCAGAACTTAGAGTGTTGGTCAAGGGAGTATGTGTGGGGGACGAGGATGTGGGTGGAGGGCTTTGAGATGTGGATGGAGAACTAGGGGAATTAGGGATGGAACGAAAAAGTACCTTGATTGGAGTGGAGATGGGGTTGGGGTGAACTGTCTCTGGACTTAGGTCAGCAAGATTGTCTGGCCCTTGCTACTTCTTGATAATTTTGGGGATTGTATTAGGATTTTCAAAGACAGTAGGGGGGTTTGGGTCAGGATTTGCCCTAGTGTACCGAAGATTCTTTTTGGGAGCCAGCTTCTGAGCTGGTCTTTTTGAGTTTTTAGGAAAATTTTGTATAGCAAGGTCTGGACAGGATTTTTTGAAAGGCTCGATGTATCTCCAAATGAGTATAAAGATTACCTGAATCAACTCTTCCTTGAGGTTGTAGGTATTGGTGCAGAAATAGCTTTAAAGGCTTCTTGACTGATATTCGGGTTTTAAGTGTAATTTTTAGCAGACATACAGTATTTTATACATCCTAAAGAGTTCCCCAGTGGAGTCGCCATTTATGTTAACACCCAGGTTCTTCCCTATGACTCCCAAGGGAATACGACCAGGGTAACCACTAACCAATCTTTGGATTACAGCTTCTAGCCCAGCTGTAATCAGAGAGGGCTCTCTCTTTAAGGTTTGTCTCTGTTCTATGGAGATTTTAGGCTAGTTATGAAGTGAAGGTTTCTTTGGTTTATGTTTGCTTGGAAGGATGTCTTCTGAAACTTTGAAGTGTAATTTCTGCAGGTAAAATCAGTCCATTGGGAAATGGAGTCTGTGGCTGTTGGTTTCTTGAAATCCTGAGTTTGGTGCAGCTGGAGTTATAGGGCCATTTAGATATTTCATGAAGCAAACTTTAAATTGTGATAATGGAGTGTGAACAACCAGTGAAAAGCAGTTAAGAATTTTTCACTAACCTGGGATGTGAGAAAGGGATGTATCCCTCAGGAGAAAACTTGAATTCCTGAAACAATAGATCACTATGATGATATAGTGTGAAAGGTAGCAATTAAGAATTACACTTTCATTACCATAACTGAAGAAAAGATATTTAAAATAGCTTAGATTGAGTTCAGGGTAATCTGTGATTAAGTCCTGGAACTATTCTTTTTCCTAACTATTAACTGTTTAAACATGGGAAACATTAAAGATATATGAAAGATAACAAACACATAACAAAGAGTTACAAGAGAAACTTATTGAGTCATGAGATACGCAGGAATCCTGCAACATTCAGCTAAACACCAACAAAACATCAAGAGACACAGAGCTTTGGAAATTCCATCATCCTTTGTATTATTTCTCTGAGAATTACAGTACAAGAGGAGCAGAATAGATATGAAAAGATTTCTTACATCCAATGTCCAACCCCTACTAACTAATGCGAGAGGGAATATATAGAAGTCTAATACAAAATATCTCAGGCATTGAGTCATCTGAGAGGGAAAATATCTTCTTTAACTCATACAGAAATTGCAGATAGAAAGTTATTACAATCTTTATTGAAACATTAAAGGCTCTTAACTCATGTCAGAACAATTTGACCTTTGGAGCTCACGGAGTCGGTTGAGCGCTTTGTTATAACTGCTGAATGACGTGTCTGTGCAGTTGTGTCTTCTGGTAGCTTCTCGGCCCTATCACTTGTGACTGCTAGTGCTGTTGTGGTGGCCAAATACTTGTGCTGAGTTGGCTCAGCCTCTTTCCGCATACCTGCTGATGTGTCTTTATTTTCCTGTGTATGAAAATTTAAATATTTTCAACAAGTAAAATCATAATTATTGACTTTGATTTAACAGTAATTGTATCAAATTTTCCCACACATCCGGTGTAGGCAATTGATGCCTCAAAATTGACCCCATGGTCTCATCGGCCTCTGTATACTTGTAAAAATGGGGAGGCTCATCAAACAAATGTGTGATTTCATTCATAATAAAAAATAAACTTTCTACCCTGTTGAAGAGGGTCTGCCCTGTTATTGGTCCTGTTTCTGTTGATGAACTAGCTGCCTCTGAAATCTGATTTCCTGCAAAAGTGTTCACTCTCTTAGCATATTTCTCATGTGAGAGCAACTTTCCTGATGGCTCCAGCAGGCTAGGCAGACAGCTGTTTTGCAATGCCATAAACCTGTTCTGAAATTTGTTGATGTCTGCTTGCATATCCTGGGTTCTTCTTTCCAGGGTCTGAATCAGGTTTCTCAATGTCAAGACCCTTTTTATCAGTGAGATGGTCTCTGTCCTGTTTCCAATTCCCATTTTGATGAGCTGGGAGCTTGTTTTGTAGTTTAGCACATTTATCATTCTAGTGGCAATCTTAGGCATACTGCCTAGAGATGCCATTGCCCGTTGTATTTCTCTGTGTGCTTTGCCAATGAGCGTTATTTGCTCATGGATGGCCTCAATATACTCCCACTGATCTGTGATAGACTGGCCAATATGGCCCCACACGACCCTTTTTAGCTCAGATGTGACCTTGTCTAGTGTGAGCTCTTTTTCTAGCTCAGTTATCCTTTTCTTGAGGGCCTTTACCTCCCTCTCTCTTTCAGCCACATTCTGCTTGGATTTGTCATATTTCTGATTTATTTTTGCCAGACTGTCCTTGGCTTGATTTAGCTCTGACATCTGAGACTCCAAGACTTGAATTTCATTCCTCAGCTTTTGCATATCAAGGATTTCATCCTGCTCTGTTGTTGGTGCTGAGGTAGATGGTGCTGCCTGTTGTACCTGCTGGCTAGGAGGGGCATTGGTTTGAGTGATTTCCTCAAGATTTATTGTTTGTGGAGGAGGTTCTGAGGTTTTCCCTACCTCCTTTTGTTGTAATGCTGCCTGCAAGGTAGCCTCTGATTCCTGCAGCTTTTCTTGAGTATGGATGAGCTCTTTGTATAATGTCATGAGCATAGCAGCTGCATCCTTCTCTTGCCTGAGCTGGGCAACCTCTTCTGTTTGAGGATGAAGAGTTGCTTGGGATTTTTTAACATCTTTCTCAATGCTGCCATATTAGCATCCCTCAGCTTCAGAATTTCTTGCACTGCCTTAACATCTTTAGGATCATGCCCAAGCTCTATTATAATTTCCTCCAGAGCTTTGATCCTATTGTCTTTAGCTTGAGAGGAAGCCCTTTCCAGCTCAAGTTGTGCAGCGGTGTTATTTAGGCTATTTTGTAGCCTATAGTTTACCAGGGTTTTATCTGCCAATATGGCATAGACCATCTCACCCGTTTGTTTGTGCAATTCTATTTGATCCATTGGGTGGATATCTTTGGACAGGACCTCTAGGTTGGTCCTGATATAATCTGCAGCTGACTGTGGTTGCTGCACTGTTGGTGTAAAATGGCTCATGATCATTTTTCCTTCATGTGCATCATATGCAGACATGCGCCTTTGCTGGTTTGTAGGGGCCATTTTCAATAGGTGATTATATAATTGCAGTTTTAAAGGTTCATTTCTGCTTTTGATATCCTTAAACTGCTGCTTTATGCTTTTCTCACCTTCCCTCCTTTGTCCTAAGGAGCTCACTTCTCCTACTGCTGCCCTTTCTTGCTCTTGTTGGAAGGAGCTGGCTAAGGCCTCCATGCTGGGCAGGCCTGTTCCTGAAGTCTAACCCATTGGCATTTCTTCTTCAGAGAAGGGATTTAGTCTTTGCCTCTTCTCCCCTTGAGTTAGTGATGCTGTAAGGGGAGTCTCTCTGTCTCTTTTTCTGTTCACGTCCTCCCTTTGAGGGGTTTGGAGGACGGAGGAGTCAATCCTTGAATCTTGCCTTGGGGGTGCCATTTGTGCTGGCTGCTGCTGTGTGGCCATTGGGGCCTCTGCTGTCTGTTTCCCCTGTACCTGTTGCTCTTTCTGCTGCTGTACCTGTTAGAGTGGCTGCACCTGTCCCTGCTGTACCTGTTTCTCTTCCATGTCCTTCTCCTTACCTTTGCTCTGAGCTTGGCCTGTGGTTTGGACTGCCTTTTGATGTGTTGTAGATGATGAGGCTGCTGCTCCTGCTTGAGGCTTTGGCAGAGCGAATACCTGTGGAGGAGATTCCTAGTCAGCCAATTTCAGAAGATGCCTTCTAGCTCTTTCATTCAGTTCTTCTTGTGTGACTGGTTCCTCCAGTGTGCCCCTTTTCCATTTTGGTTGGTTGGCAAATTTTTCAATGTGGGGCAAACTCACATGGTCATAGCTAGAGAGCTTATATTTTAGCCTTCTGAATGATATGGAATGATTAGGGTCATAGGGTTTCCAAAGGAAGCTGGTTTTCAGTCCAAGGCATTCTAGCTTTTTATCAGCTTCTTTCCAGCCTTCCCTTTTGTTCAAGACAAGGTGGCCCAATTGATTTTTCACCTTTAGCTGTGCCTTCTTGCCCTTGCCTACAAAGTGTACCATATCAGCATTCCCAAATTGCCTGAAATATTCAAGGGCAAATAGTCTCATGGGCACATACTTGGGGAATCTGTGTGGGGGTAACTCACACCCATATATTCTGATTACGGTGTACTATTGGTAAAAGTACCAATCCCCTATGTTGTACACCTTGGATAACTGCAGGATCCTCTGCATCTCATCAGTCAGTCTTGGAGGAGGAGAGCTTAGGAATAAAGACATGGCTGGCTAGATGAAGAGATCTATGAATTCATAGTAGGTATATGGAGAGTAGGTTCTGCTATGAAACACTGAGGTCCAGTATACTACTGACCTTGGATTGCCTTGTGCATCTGTTCTGTTAACATTGAAGGAGAACTTCTCATGTTGATAATATAGAAAGAGGTGGTAGATGTAGGAGGTGTATCTGAACACCTTCTCTCTTGACAGGTTCAAGAACTGCTCATGCATCTTATCTCATATGTATGTGGTATAATCATAATAAATTGGACTCTTTCCAGGGGAAAACATAGTCATCATCACTAGTACAGTTTCATCAACAAATTCAACTAATTTGTACCCCAAGATGGAACTGATCATGTCTGCAAGATCTACACCCAGTTGATTGAGGTAGCCATCAAAAATAGGAGGGTACAGCACAGTGTCAGAGTCTTTAATGAACAATTGGTTGAGCTTTATGATTTGTGCATCTGTTAGCATCTTAGCTCCTTGGTTGATCAAATCCAATAGAGACAAGGGGACCAATTTCTTCTGAGTTTTGAACTGTAGCATTTCTCTAATGGCCTCAGGGGTCATGTAGAATACCACTGAGCCTGAAGGGTCAAGCACAACTCTTTTCATGGGGTCATAGCAGACATCACACAGATGAATCAGGTCAGGGAATTTGTTGACCTGAGGGAGCCTGAAAATTGGGAGGAAGGAATCCCAAATGCCCAGTATGTCTGTCCCATCCTTATGTTTGGCCTTAAGCTCATTCAGCAGGTGGAGGTGGAACTTGCTTTTTGATGAGGAGTCCTCTGAGATTTGGTAGTCCAGGTCTGCCAAATCCTACCACTCCAGCTCTCTCTGAGGGGCATTCAAAGGGGCAACATTGAGGGCAACTGGTGCAACTGGAGTCTCCATGGTTACTTAGATTGTGTTTTGCAAATGGACTGCTATTTCTTAGACTGGGTAATAGTAAAGAGCACTGACTGAGTAAAGAGGTGAATTTGAAAAATGAAGGGTAGCAGGGCAAGTTTACAGCAATTGAAATACTGTTTCAGTTATTTGAGAAGGAAAATATTAGTCTTTAACAGACCTTTCTCAACAATTGAGTGCCAGTTCCGGGTTTTAGTTCACGACTGCGTGGACGAAAAATGCGGGTTTTCAGTGAAAGTTCAGTCTAAATGGCTCGACTGATGAATTTCGACCGTTAACTTTTCAAGAGGGAGCTGGGTGCAGGTAATTTTCTGGTGAATTATGCGTTTTCTGTGCTCTAAGTGAATTTTTTGTTATTTACAGAGAAAAACCAGGTTTGGAGAAGACTCGAATGGAGAAATACCTGGTAAATCGATTGGCCGGGTCACCAATGTAGGTGGGTAGGCGCGCGGAGGTCTCCTGGTTGATTCTGAGCAATTTGGTGAAAAATGGTTGTAAAACACATGCAGAGAGCGAAACAGTCGTTTTTTTCAAAAGTGCGAACAAGACGCGAAAATGGACAAAATATGGCTTTTTTGGGTCATTCGCGCCTTTTTTGGATGACATCAGCATGACGTCACCTGGTGGGTCCGGGTTGGATGACGTCAGCATGACGTCATCAGGTGACGTGGCAACCTATGACTAGTCCACGGGGGTGGTGAGGTGGCAGAGAGGTGGAGCGATGGTGGACAAGGCGCGCGGTCGTGGCGCTGACGCAGGCAGTAAGGGGGCGCTGACGTCGGCAGACAGGTGGCACAATATCGGGCAGCCTCTGTTACAGAAAGGAATCTGTCAGAGGGGGCTCCGATGGAACTTCGAGGTGACGCGTGGACCCGGCCTGACATCAATGACTGACAGATATTGGACGATATCGTCCGGACGTCGGGGCCGGTCCGATATCAGGATCCGCCGTTGGATTAAAAGGGGTCGATCGGACGGTCATCAGGCCATTAACTTGCACGGGTGATACGGTCATCGGGAGGGGATTAAAATAATATATTGCATGGTATTTGCACCCGGCGGGACCCTTAGGAAATTTTCATGCATTTTCAATGGTTTGTAATGTATTTTTACAATGGTCGATAAGGCTCCGAAACTTTAGAAAATGGGTTTTTGATGCATTTCTTTTGCAAAGTCGCATATGCCTCGGAACTTTGGATAAATGTTTTTTTTCACATATAAAGCTCACAAAGGCCTCCAAACTTAGGATAAGGCAAACAAAATGGGTTTTCAGGGTAGCTTTTCCTTTTGGGTGGGTTAAAGGGGTGCAAAGGGTTTTTCCAAGGTTTTTTAGGGCAAAATGAAGGGTTGGCTAGGTAGAATGAGTTCTGACGGAGGAAAAAAAGGTAAGGCTTGGGTTCTTGAGCTTAACTAGGTGTTAATTCAATTCCCTAGTAGTGAATCATATGGCTATAATGCCAAGGAGGGGGTATTTATAAAATGCTTAGGGTTTATACACCATGGTGTTATAATAGTAGGGAAAAGGAGACATAGGGAGCTAGATAATAAGAGTTAGAGGTCAATATGGAGGGGGAAGATGAATGAGGAGTAAAATTACTAAGTTTTCTTGAAAATAACTTAGTTTAAAGAGTAGATCAAAATGAAAAGAACTTTACACAAGAAATGTGGCTTCTAAAGGCAATAAGGACCAACATAAAACCTTGAATTTTTTCATAATCACAACTGGTGAAGGGATGTTAGTAACGAGTGATAAATAAAGGGAAAAGGGAAGTTAGACATGCTCCCTTATGTTATTTTCCTTGTATTTTATTACCAAAATGTAGCTTGGAAGGAACACCACTTCTGCAACCCCATCTACCTACCCAACTATTTAGCCTAGCATTTTTTGTTTCTTCTTGGAGGGTGCACTTGGACTTGCAGACCCTTTATGTGCCTTTTCTTTTCCATTGGCTTTTTCTTTTGATTTCCTATCTAGCACTACCATTATTTCTTCCAAGGCCCCAGATTAAGCAGTTGGGAACCTTAGTTTCTCTGCCTAACCACTGATCTGCCAAGATTAAACAGTTTGGACAGATTTCTTTCTCTATTCTACAACAGAAAAATTGAAACATGGCATGATCCAGCTTAGACTTTTGGACCATCCATCAAAATTTAATAGATATAAAGGCATGTACACACCTTGCCTTTCCTTGGAAATATGGGATCTTTGCACCAACAAAGCAGAGCATATTTGGCATTTGAATTTGCCAATCATGAAATATGAAACCTATTGGTATAGGTATCCAACAGGGTGAACCACGTATATCTGTGTCTCTCTTGTTTTATGCGTTTTCCGTGTTTATATTTCTATAGTATTTTATGTCTTCCATTGCTCTGTAATATATAATTTTCTAACAACTCGTATCAGAGCCAGAGGTCTATTTGGCTGATAAACTCACAGGAGAGAAGGGTTCCTAGTTCAAGTGGGAGAAATGGTGGAGGATGGTAGGTTCAGGGTCGAAAAATTCAACAGCCAAAACTACGAGCTGTGGAAGATGCAGATGGAAGATTATCTGTATCAGAGAGATTTGTACCTAGTATTAAGTGGAAAGACAAAGAAGCCGATGTGTATGACAAACATATAATGGGATATTCTCAAAGAAAAGGCACTTGGAACAATACGATTGTGCCTAGTGGTATCGGTAGCATTTAAGATTTCAAAAAAATGACAACAGAGGGTTTAATGTCGGTATTGGCCAAACTATATGAAAAACCCTTGGCCTCAAATAAAGTATATCTTATGAAGTGTTTGTTTAATATGAAGATGTTAGAAGGTGGATCTATTGTAGACCATTTAAATGATTTTAATACAATTACAAGTTAGTTAAGTTCTGTAGGGGTAATTTTTGATGATGAAGTTAGGGCTCTGTTATTTATGTGCTCATTACCAGAAAGTTGGAATGGTTTAATTATGGACATTAGTAACTCTGTCTCTGGATCTAGTACTTTAAAGTTTGACGATGTTGTCGATGCAATCCTTAGCGAGGAAATGCGATGGAAAAGCTCCGGTGAAACATCAGGTAATGCTTTGACTACAGAGACTAGGGGAAGAAAAATGGGAAGAGGAAAGAGCCCAGGATATTGCAGTAAGTCAAGAAAAGGTAGATCCAAGTCCAGATCAGGATAGTGTGCTGGAAATGTGGGAAGAAAGGACACTTGAAGAAAGACTGCAAGTCTCGAAACGGAAAAGAAGGAGATGCGCAACAAGAAACTAATCATCAAGAGAATGTAATAGGTGATGTGCTGCAATATGCTTTGATTCTTTCATTAGAAAATATTATTGATGCCTGGGTGGTAGATACAAAGGCCTCATTCCATGCCACAACTGATAAGAAACACTTTCATGATTATGTTCAAGGAGATTTTGGATAGGCTTAATTGGGTGATGATAAACCCTGTAAAATCATTGGAATGGGTATAGTTTTCGTAAAACAATAGAACGGAAATCAATGGCTATTGAAGGAGGTAAGGCATGTTCCAGATCTGAAGAAAAATTTGAATTCAACAAGGCAGTTGCGAGGTGAAGGTTGTGTATGTACTTTCACAGAAAAAACCTGGAAGGTCACTAAAGGATCCTTGGTAATAGTGAAAGGAGGAAAGGTTGGTACATTATGTTTATGCAGTGGCATTTCTAATTTTGTTAATGCTTTAACCACTACAGGAGAAGATTCGACATTGTGGCATCATAGGCTCGGGCACATGAGAGAGAAGGGAATGCAGATTCTTCACTCAAGAAATTTGTTGCCAGGTTTGAAGCATGTTGATTTAAAATTCTGCGAAAATTGTGTTTATGGAAAACAGAAGAGAGTCAGATTCCTTAGAGTTGGGAAAGAAAAGAAGAGCGAAAAATTAGAGCTTGTGCATACAGATGTATGGGGACCTGCTCAGACATCATCTCTTGGTGGATCTTGTTATTATGTTACTTTTATTGATGATGCAACCAGAAAGACATAGATTAATTATATTCGAAATAAATCTGATGTATTTGATACTTCCAAGAAATGGAAAGATTTGGTTGAAAATAAGATAGTGAAATGGTTGAAGTGTCTTAGATCAGATAATGGAGGTGAATATTGCAGAAAAGTGTATGATAGGTACTGTTCAGAGAATGGAATTCACAGAGAGAAGATAGTTCCAGGAACACCACAAGAAAATGGTGTGTCAGAAAGGATGAACATGACAATCATGGAGCGTGCAAGGTGCATGAGATTGCATGCAGGATTGCCTTTACAATTTTGGGTAGATGCTATAGACACTGTTGTTTATCTAATAAACAAAGGGCCTTTAAGTTACTTGGATGGTGGTATTCCAGAGGAGGCATGGACAGGTGAAAAGGTAAACTACTCATTTTTAAAGACTTTTGGTTTTGAAGCCTTTGTCCACATTAATAAAGAAAATAGAACAAAGCTTGAGGCAAAATCAAAGAAATGTACCTTTACTGGATATGGTGTTAACGATTTTGGTTATCGCTTATATGATTATGAAAATCACAAAATCATTAGGAGCAGAGATGTAATATTCAATGAAAAGGTCTTGTATAAGAATCAGTTACAGGGAAAGAAACATGAAAAAGAAAACAGAGAATACACAGTGCTTGACGATATCACAGGAAAAGTGATGGTGCCTGAAAATCATAATGATCAACAACTAGAACAACAACCACAACAGCAAAAATCACCTCAAACACCTAAAAGTGATGTTAGAAGAACTACCAGGATAAGTAGACCCCCTGAACGATACTCTCCTTCATTATATGATGTATTCTTGATTGATTTTGGTGAACCATAATGTTATGAAGAAGCAGTGCAGGTAAAAACCAGGAAGAAGTGGGAGCAAGCCATGAAAGAAGAGGTGGACTCCTTAGCACATAACCAGACTTAGGACTTAGTCAGGTTGCCTACAGGTAAAATAACATTGCAGAATAAATGGGTTTACAAGTTGAAGGAGGAAGATGGAGGTAGAAAAAGGTACGAATATAGACTTGTGGTGAAGGGGTTTTCACAGAAGAAAGGTATTAATTTTGATGAAATATTTTCTCCTATTGTGAAAATGACTTCAATCAGAACTATTCTAAGTCTAGTAGCAACTAAAGATTTGCATCTTGAGTAGTTAGATATAAAGACAGTGTTTCTCCATGGGGATTTGGAGGAAGAGATATATATGCAACAACCACCAGGATATGAGGTGAAAGGGAAGGAGAAACTAGTGTGCAAGTTGAAGAAGAGATTGAATGGCTTAAAAAGGGCTTCAAGGAAATGGTATCTAAAATTTGATAGGTTTATGTCTGAACAAGGTTATACTAGATGTCACTATAACCATTGTGTTTATTTCAAAAAGAAAAATGATTGGAACTATATTATATTTTTATTGTATGTAAATGACATGCTTGTTGTAGGTTATAACATGCAGGAAATAAATGTGCTCAAAAGGAAATTGGCAAACTCATTTGCAATGAAGGATTTAGGTGCTGCAAAACAAATCCTTGGTATGAGAATAACTAGAGATAGGAAGAATCGCAAATAACATTGTCTCAAAGTGAGTACATAGAAAAGGTGTTGAAAAGGTTTAATATGCAGAATGCAAAACCAGTTAGTATACCTTTGGCTAGCCATTTCAAATTAAGTAAGGAGGCGTGTCCCAAGACCCAAGAAAAAATGGCTCATATGTCTAAAGTTCCATATGCATTAGTAGTTGGAAGCTTAATGCATGCAATGGTTTGCACAAGGCCTGATATTGCACATGCAGTGGGAGTTGCAAGCAGGTACACGAACAATCCATGAAAAGAACATTGGATGGTAGTGAAGTGGATTCTTAGGTATTTGAGAGGTACCACAAATCAAGCATTATTCTTTGGTAGTTCAAACATTACACTATAGGGATATGTTGATGTAGATATGGCAGGTGATAGAGATAACAGGAGGAGCACTACAAGATATGTATTTACTATAGGTGGAACAACTGTCAGTTGGGTTTCAAAAATCCAAAGTTTTGTTGCACTGTCAACAACAGAAGCAGAGTATGTTGCTAATACAGAGGCTAGTAAAGAAATTATTTGGTTACAAAGGTTTCTAGATGAATTAGGTAAAAAGATGGAGTTGGGCAGGTTATATAGTGACAGCCAAAGTGCCATACATCTTGCAAAAAACTCTGCATTTCATTTGATGAATAAACATATACATCTCAAGTACCATTTCATACGGTCAACATTGGAAGATGGATAGTTGAAGCTGGAAAAGATACACACTAGCTAGAATCTTGTAGATATGTTAACAAAAGTTGTAACCAGGGAGAAAATGAGAATTTTCTCAGTTTCAATTGGTCTTCAAGTATGATGAATAAGATGAGAAACAACCAGGTCCAAAGCAGAGTCCTTGTCTAGCAAATGAAGCAGCGGTGGAGTTGCTATAATCAGTCTCCAAGTGGGAGATTGTTGGGTGTGGACCCTGATTATCTTCTATGTTCAAAGGTTTTAGCTGGATGTATAGCCCAGGAAGACTATACACCCCTCCCCGCAAGGGTCTGGGGGCCAGTGGTCCCCCGACAGGGGTTTGGGGGCAGTGCTCCCGAAGCTAAAAATAGATGTAAAATTTCCTTGTAAAAGTATAGTAATTTCTAGTCAATCTGGGTCGTTCATTAAGCAGATGATCTGATGGTAGAAGTTATGTTTAATTTAGGGTCTTTTCCCGAGAAAGAAACCCCTCACTATATATTAGGGAATTGTATTGTGAGGAAAAAAGAGGAGATTAAGAGCAAAGTGGGAGTTACAACAAATTTGCTATAGGTTGTATCTCTTCAGTTTGTTGGATAATATAATAAAAGAAGGACTAGTTGTTTCTCCCTGGACATAACCCAAACTGGGTGAACCACATATATATGTGTCTCTCTTATTTTATGCATTTTCTATGTTTATATTTCTGTAATATTTTATGTGTTGCATTGTTTGTGATATGTAATTTTCTAACATTGGGCATACAAATATCTGTAAGGCCTGATGTTTGGAGGAACACTTCCTAGAATCAAATGAATAGCATGATCATGATCATGAATAGATGGGAGGCCTTTTGGGAATCTCGAATACCTTGGAATTATTTTCCAAGACTTTTTGGAGATCTAGAGAAATATATGATTTCGATGTGGGAACCTCTAGTGAACATAATTGTGCAATTATGCCTCGTTGTTATTTCTTTAGAAGATTTATCATTCTGTTAGAGCTAATTATCTTTCCCAGTTTCCCTAAGATACCCCTTAATTCAATTTCATTTCCTTTTGAAGAAAATTTCATGAAACGTTCTTGAAAATTAAAAGCTATTGTACCCAAGGGTTGTAGCCATTTGATTGCTAGTACAACATCAACACCACCCATTGGAATGGAAAACATTAGGCTCTTCAATACATATTCTACCATGGATAGCTTGATATTATGGCACTTTTAAGAGAAATTTATGGTTCCTCCAATTGCAACCATCACTTGACACTCTGGTGCCAGATATAGGAAGAAATTCAATTCCTTGGCTATCTTACAATGAATAAAATTATGGGTAATTTCTAAATCAATCAACACTATTACATTTTTCTTCTTGATATGCCCTTCTATCTTGATAGTTTGAGGAGTGGTAATTCCAGCCAGTGCATTACAGGATATGGTCAGATTCATTTCTTCTTTATCTGGGGTTTTTTCCTTGTGTGTATCCTCTTCTTTTGATGTTTTGTGTTCCTTTTCTTCCTCCTCTTCACAATCTATATAAAATAATTTCTTCTCAGCACACTTATGACCTTTAGTGTATTTGCTATAACAACTATAACAAAGAGATTTTTCTATTTTTTCTTCCAATTGTTGTGGTGTAAACCTTGTAGGTTTTGGAAGGCTAGGGGCAACAACACTTGCATCTTTATAGTTCTGAGTGGTAGGCTTCCTTGTTGCCATAATTTTCCTTTCCATTTTTCATGCCAACCTGAATGCCTTCTCCAATGATTCAGGTTCCCAAAGGCGAACCTCATGTTGGATGTTATTATTTAAAGTCCCTATGAACACCTCAATCCTATGCTCCTCTAGAATATATTTTACCTTTATATTAAATTTTTGGAAGTCCTTAATGTGCTCTATCATTGAACCCTTTTTTTTGAGATTTATCAGTTGGCTCAAAAAACTGTCACTTTTCGTATCCTCATAATGTGCTATCATTTCATCTGTAAAACTTGCCCAAGTGAAAATTTTTTTACGAGAGCAAAGCCATCAATACCATACGAACTAATTAGGTTCCAAATATAAAGTTTCAATGTGTACCATTTGTGTGTTTTTCACATTATGGCATTCGAAATATTGCTCGATCTGTAGCATCCATGTTATGGGATCTTTCATGTCAAACTTCTTGATATCGGTCTTTGGAACATGGTGGGTTTTTGATCCAACGTTAAAGTCTATGAAATCATAATTAACATTTATTTTTTTATAATCATGAGTTTCCTCTACTACTCTTTTGCCATTAATAAGAATTTATTGTAGAAACGTTGTCAAATATATCTTCAAATCTTCCATCTTAGCTTTCATGCCTTTCTATGAACCATCCATCTTAGCTTCCATGTCATCCATCCTAGCCTCCACATCATTCATCTTAGCTTCCACATATTTCATCGTAGCTTCTACGCCTTTCTTTAAACCATCCATCTTAGCTTATGTGCCCTTTTCTAAACTGTCCATCTTAGCTTCCACGCTATACATCTTAGCTTCTATGTCTTTCTTTAAACCATCCATATTAGCTTTTTTTAGTTTTTCTGAGAGTGAGTTTTATATTGCACATGGTCTCCTAATTTGATATATCATGTTGCATTTCTTCCTCTTATTCATGAGTCATGCTAGAGCTTTTAGGTTGCTTACTAAGTGTTTCCATTTTCATTCGTTGGGGCATCAATTAATGATAATAATGCTTTACTGTGCCCTTTGAATTCCTTCAAACTAATTTTCAAAACCAAACTTATGTAAAAATTTAAAAGAAACTACACACCTTTTTTCACTTTGTAGGAGCTTGATATTGAATCTACTGTATCTCTGTAATTTCAAATATCTAAGGTCTAAAATTGCTTCGTGCGGTATTCCTCTGAGTCGTCTTTCTAACCCCACAATTCTGATCAAGATTGGATTCTCCAAGGAAGAGTTATTCAAAATCTCCCACAATGACCTAATTATAGACTGGTTCATTAGATCAAACTTGTACAAAGTGTCATGTGTCACTGTTTTGATTCCATTTGATGCTCAGGAAAAGGTTATGACGATTTTCCCCAGGTCACCTGTTTGAGATATAATTCAGGATCCTGCAAAGACCCTAACTTCCTTGGATGATATATCCAAAAATATAGAGAGAAAAGATCTGAAATTTGGACCCCAGGATCAGAGTGATTTCGGCTCAAATGGGTTTTGTTTTTAGCTTCTGAAACGTCGCAGAAAAAAGTTATATTGCAAATTTCACGATGACCTGTTTGGAGCAGCGAAAACCTAGAATCCAAAGCTCTCACACCAAATGTTATGAATCCAGCTCACAAAAAGATAGAAAAGATAGATAAGTGACTTAGAAATCAACCTCTTCAAGGGGGGAACCTCCTTTACATTACACAAATGAAAAATTCTTGGATGATACAAATGACAAAACCTCCAATCTATATATATAGTACTCTAAGGGGTCACAATATAACCAAAGCCAACCTAACAATAATAATATAAGGGCACAAAAATAACAATAGTGGGTTGCTATGGGGCACAATAATAACAATATGGGGACAATAGGGGAAAAACAATAAAAATAAGGGCTACAATGACGATAGTAATGGTGGAATCACTAGTATTATAGGCACCTTAACCCCTATTTTAACCTTGAAGGCCTATCTATTCCTGTACTTTTTCCCAATTTCACACATTCTTGCACTTCTTATATGTTTTTCATATTCAAAGGTTATATATGTAATTAATCATTAAATTTACAGGTTTTATATCATAAAATGTCTTAGCAACTAATATATTCCTTTCCTAAATAATTCAATGGAACCAAAGTGTTAATCTATGTGAGAGATTGCGTTGGTGTAGGAATCATGCTTGTACTGGTCAGTGTGATGAGCCTCATTATTGGGTAATTATATGGGCCTTAATTCACCTCCTAGCTTAGTCAAACCAACTCTTCTCACAACTTATTACATGTTTTGATTATATTTTTTTTAATGAGATGAGTTAAAGTGAGATATTATGCCTAGTGAACTAATATGCATTGAATGTAGGTTTGGAAGAGAAAATCAAGGAATTTTGGCAAGACTAAGGTTTGAAACTCAAATGGGACAAGGGAGATAGATTGTAGAAGGTAAATCCTCCTCATTTACTCCTCCCCCATTTGAATATTCCTCCATTAATCCCACCAGCTTGAAGTGCAATTAGCCAAGTGACGAAGATCAAAAGGCATCCAACCAAGTGATAGAAAAATAGTTAGTTCATCTCAAGTTTCAGTTCGAGCCTCCGTAAATTCAAGGAAGTCATTGGGGACTTCAGTTGTATAAGTAGAGGGATCTAGAGCCTCATAAGGATTCAATTTTTTTTATAAAACACTAGTTATTTTAGAGCTCCAGACTTGTGGAAGACTTTGATGTAATTTTCTGTTTTCAGTAATAAGAATGAGCTTTTTCTTGATCCAATATTGAGTTAACTCAGAGGGATGAAGCTATTGGGTTAAGGCCCAACCCTAGCAAAAAATGATCCTCTTCTTGTAATTTTATGCTTAGGTTAGTTTCATATATTCATCGTTAAACTGTCTTTAGAAGTATTTCATTGTAGGTAGTGTAGATTTGATTAATTGTTTATTGGTTTGCTTCCATTTGTGCCATACCTCAGTAGCACGTTAGAAGGGATAAAAGAAGCACCACAAAGTTGTCAATAGGTGTCATGGCATCACTTCTTCCTTCTTGGATCATGATTTGAGGAAAATACTCTTATGCAGCCCCAGAAAGACATATTTCCATTTTTGTCATAAGATTTAGTGTTTAATGTACTTGAACCAGCATTTGATTAGTTTTGCAAGTGTAGGATCTCATTTCCATCTGTTCTATCTTCATTCTTCCAGTAGATTTCATCCATGATTCCATTTTATTCAACAATTTCTTCATGCATAAGGAAAACAGTTAGTTCATTAAGTTTTGATTTTCTAGCTCATGAGAATTCTTCTTATTTACATGACTTTTTGGAAATTACACATGTTTGATGCAGAGCAGGTGCTTCAAAAGTATAAAGAGATCTCATAGAAAGTAGCCACCCTACAACTTCATCCACCCATAGCCATTCCTTGTTTTCATAAATACCTTGACCAATTTCATCATTTTACATAGAAATTCCCTCAAGCATGTTAAGCAAGTCCAACCATCTCCTAAACTTGGTTTTTAGTTCTGAGTGATCCTAGGCATTTTCTCACTCCATTCCACCCATAAACCACCTTCCCTATGTTTTCCATCACCTCCAACAACCATTGCTTTTCTTTCGGTTGTATCCCGTAGAAATACATGGAATCCTATAGGTTTCTACTACATCATGTAGGTTTTCCTGTAGTGGCCTGTTTTGAGGCTGAATTGAGAGAAAACCTCTAGGAAGCCACCCAAGGTCACCCAAGAGTCTCCCAAACCTTCCAACCATGTCTTGAACCTTGTAGCCATCCACCAACATCCCTAATCCACCTACCACATCACCAAAAGTGATTAGCTTGCACACTTGATTTTTCATGAAAAGAATAAAAAGACAAAATAGACTTATTACAGTCCTTTACATGCATAACAATGATGTTTGATGTTTTTAAATTCCATGCTTAGGACAATAGCATTTTTTTCACGTTAATTTAGCATTATTGCAAAGCATAGCTCTGAGTAGTTAATTAGGAAATGGTGTGCCTTAGCATTGAATTTTAGTATTTTTTATTATTACAGTAGAACAACTCTCTCTTAGAGTAGATTTCTATTTCTTTCATCAAGGAACCAAGCTTCTTCTGAATCCATTGAAGTCTGGCTTGAAAACCCTAGTGGTCTCTCGCCAGCTAAACAGTGACAAGAGGCAGAACCATCACCTCACTTGTGTATACAACATTGTCACCTCCAAGTTTGTACGAACCTCGGGTTGATAAAGTAAAGCTAGTAGCCCAAGAGTTGCAACATTCTCATTGCAATATTGGTTCTCATCACTTTTTGGGGATGTGTCTAAGTAATATGTGATTACTGATTTCTTTCTTCTATTTCTTGTTTCTAATATTCTGCCATTAGATTCATTTCTACAAAAGTAATTTAGTTTGCTTCGTTTTCATTCTACATTCTATGCTTTCCTTTCCATTCTGCAAGTTAGATTCCAATCAAGTAGTTAATCTTTTCATTTAGTAAGTAGTTTTCATTTAGTCTGCAATTTCAATTCTGCAATCACTTTCAAAGTTTGAAAAAATCACAAAGCCAAACAAGAGCATCTCTTTTCATGCCTCGTAGGAATAGGGATAAATTAGGGAAAATTTTGCCAAATATGCCCACTTCTTCCAACAACCAACCTTCCCTTTTATTCGGTGTCTATGAATTGGAGGATCCCCTAGGTGAGCAACCAAACATATTTGAAGAACCTATAGGGGAAGAAGAAGAAGAAGAAGAACCCATTCCTATCGAGCCAATGACTGAAAACAAAAATGACATAGGGAATAGAGAGAGAGTTGAGGGTGCCTTCCCCATCAGGGAAACCAATGGGGACACTAAGATGAAAAATATAAGCCCCTCTGCCCTTCTGCATTTCCATGGCCTGACCACAAAAGATCCTGAAATTTTCCTATTTGAGTTTGTTCTTATATCCCGAAGCCATGACTACACAAATGATGAGTAGAAGTTGAAACTATTTCCATCTACCCTCAAGGATGCAGCTTTGCGATGGTTCATGGATTTACCAAGGGATAGCATCACAACATGGGCTCAGATCCAACAAGCCTTCAACAACATGTATCAAGACTACTGTAGGTCTAAAGATATTAAAGAGGAAATTTTTAGGATGACCTTAGGTAATGATGAATCCCTAGAGGATTATGAAGAAAGATTCCAGCTTAGTTACAAAAGGGCCAAGTGCACACTTAACCCAGAGTGACTGAAGCTGGTCCTACTTAGAGGAGTAAGGGAAGACCTTTTGGATACCCTACATGTTACACTGAAATTTGTCACCATGGCTATCTGCAGTTAAATAGCCATATTGTCCTCCTTGTCAAGCCTGAAACCTTTGCTCTTCATGTCAAACCTCAGAAAGAGAGAAAGTCACTTTAAAACATGTTTATCTCTAGGTACGCAGGTTCTCTCTACCTTGCCCGCGTGTACGCACTCCAAACACACTGTACCTGCGTACTTGTACGCTCTGTAAGCTAAAGGTTGGTGCGTACCCCTGTAAAGGTCAAAAGGCGTGAGTTTCATCTCTAAAAAGTTACTTGTGGTCACTTCTAGAGCCTTCTAGAAGAGTGTTTGACGTGTATTGAGCGCCTCCAGATGGTTCATGCACCCCTATGATAGATGAACTTATCCCATCAAGAGAGGAGCTACCCCATCCAAAGAGGGAGTATCCCATTGATGTTGGAACTGAATAACTTCCTCTAGAATACTATAAATACAGGCCTTGGGCCAAAGGAGGGGAGGTTGAAAGCTTAACATTCTAAAGGGTAAATGCTGCTGGAATTAGGACTTCCATTGTTGACTTGTGAGGAGAGATCACTATCCTTCCTTGTTGCCATATTGGGAGTGGGTGAGCTTGTCAAAGTAGATGAAATCTCTTGCTGGACCCTGGGAGGAGCTTGCACAACACCAAGGCTCAGGTTGTAATGGTTCCTTTGATTATTTAATACAAATAAGTCCATTCTTCTCAATGATTTGTTAATGAATTATTTCATGTATTCCTTGGTCAATATGATAGATATGCTTTGTTTTATGATGAATATTCAGATGCTATGTAATCGTTTGCGTTGTTAGTGTATGCAGGTCTGAAAGTGAAGGAGGAGCTCATCTGGATCAGCAAGGCTGGACTGCTACAACAAGCGTGGGACCTAAGGTAAGATCGAAAACATTTGAATTCTCATAGAATGATGTGTATTTAGAGAAGGATAGCTCTTGTTTGGTGTTTGTTTGTCACTAGAGAGTCTTAGACTCCTAGGGAGGTTAGGTTTGTCCGCAAAAATAACTCTTTCCGCATGACAAATTGGTGACTCCACTGGGGAATCCATGGATTTGATTGATTTCTCTTTGATTGATACTTTGATTTGAGAAACTCTGATTTCTTTCTAGTTTTTTACTGATTGACTGTGAATTTGGGTGGAATAGCTTAGGGTTGAGTTAGTTTTTATTTTTCTTGATTTTGGGAGAAGCACGCACCCTCTGCGTTAAGTACAGTGCGTACTAGTACGAACTTTTGCTTTGTACACAGAGCGTGGCCGCACCTGTGCCAACAGGCTCCCTGCGTACCCCTGTCAAAAGCTTAGAAAATTTCAATTTTTCCTTTTTACCCATTAGATTTTGTTTATAGTT
>APFE031137785.1:0-39455 GCA_000404065.3 Pinus taeda
GAACACCAAAAGGACACCGCTCACCAACAGATCACAGATCAATACACCAGTATTTTGACGTGGTTAAAACCCTCAGAGAGGGAAACAGTCCACGGCCTGCGCCAACGTGGCTACTACAGGCAATTTATTAATAAAAGAATGAAATTTACATAAGCTTCTCTCATGCACGGTTAACCTACAAATGACCCTCCATGCGCTTTAAATAGAATTCATGGACCAATCGGGTGTCAAGCCACGGATCAAGTGTCGGTATTACCGAGGAGAGAATGAACCGTCGGATCACTACATATCGTGACCGTCGGATTGTAAGTTACAAAATGTACAACGGTAAAGAAACACACTTTACCTAACTCTAACCTAACTCTATACTAGACCAAGTTGAACTTAACTATTCCTATGTGTCGGAATATCCTAACAAAACTTAGTTAATATAATTCTCTCTCCCCTCTTCACACGTGTGAGCTCACACCTTATAATTTCTGACTAGTTCAAAACAAATGAAGAAGAATGAATGTGTGATGTGATGCCTCCAAGTGATATCACCTTAGGTGTATTTATATGTGATTTAGGATGTTGAATATCTCCTTTAGGCTAAATTGTAATTTTTGTGTTAACTTGGACCAATAATAAAATAATATTTTTTCCCATGTTCAAATTTTATTTTTTCCAAGGGAAAGTGGGGTCTCCTAAGGGGTTTTTGTGCTTCCCAAATGGGGAAATTGCTCCCTCACCTACCAAATTTCAGCACTTTATAGCAAGTTAACCACTTTGTTATTTACACTATCTTATAGTTGATATGACCAAGTGAAACTATGATATAAAAACCATACATCTAAAATTCCTTGATTGTTGTATCTTTTTTATGACTACAAGTACTAGAATGGTTGATGATATGTGTGTATTATTGTTTTTTTTCACATTAAGTAATTATTTCACTTTTTAACACTTTTCACTCATGCATACAACTTTTTATCATGTAGAAGATAATTAAAAACAACTTTAGGAAAGGTCTCAAAGTGATAATAGATTGGATTACACTGTTTCATGAAAACGGATACCATGGGAGATCCACTTGTATTGAGATATATTTAAAATGGTTGTTGTAAGTCTAGAGAAATGTTAACATTGGTGTTGTGTTGATATTCTCAATCAATGTATCAAAGGCCTTTGGTTGCTTGTGTCCCCACTGAAAGACTAGTTTCCTACTAGTCAAAGCATGTAATGGATATGTGATAAATGAGAAGTCATAAATAAGTTTTATCCAATATTGAGCTGCTCCTAATAAGCTCCTAACTCATTTTGTTGATTTAGGCTTGGCCAATTGACAATCACTTCAACTTTATAGGGACCTATTTTCAATTCACCACTAGCTACTATGTAACCCAAGTGTGGTAATGATTTTTTTGAAATTCACACTGAAATTTTATATACAACTTCTCTTTTTTTAAAGTATAAACTACTTGTCTAACATGATTGACATTCTCATTCCAATATTTTTCTAAATACAATAATATCATCTAGGTAGACAATTACAAATTCATCAACGAATGGCTTAAAAACATCATTCATCACATGAATAAATTTTTCTTGAGGCATTACACAGTATAAAAGGCATTAGTAACCATTGAAGTAAACCTTGCTTTGTTTTGAAAGAGGTTTTCCAAACATCACCTTTTGCCATCTGAATCTGATGATAACCACTTTTCAAGTCTAACTTAGTAAAATAAACTACATCTTTTAACTAATCTCACAAATCATCGATACAAGGAAGAGGGTATCGATTTTTTACCATAATTTTATTTAGTGCACAAAAGCTAACACACATTCTTCATGTACCATCACACTAGAAGATCCAGATGGAGAGGAATTAGACCTAAAGACACCATTTTCAAGAAATTCTTGAAGTTTCTTTTTTATCTATCCATTCTCAATCATAGACATTATGTACATACCAACTATAAGAAGGTGGGCACTTTCTTGCAGCTAAATCCCATGTTGAATCTCCCTCTTAGGAAGAAATCCTTCAAGTTCATGGAATATCTTATCATAGTTATAAATGAGATTAATTAGTTCATCCTTATGAGAAGGATCAAAACCCTTAAAAGTAATAGATTGTTTGACACCTTTTGCTTTCATAACCATAAGTACAAATTTCTTGCTGGCATTTATGAGCCTCTTTATTTTCCCTGCACTAAATCTCAAGTGATAAGTTAGTATTCATGTTGTGTACTCTTACAATATACTCAACCCCATATTTTGTGAGGTGATATTTGTTCTCCTCCCTAAAGAATATGGCTTTCTTTTCATACAATTATGGGCTTCCAAATACAAGTTTTCAAATATCAAGAGGAACCACATATAATTAAACCTCGTCAACAAATTTTGAAGTGATAACACATTTAAGTTTAGACTGTTTTGTTCCTTGTAGCTTTGCATCATCACATAACCAACTAAGAGAATAAGGCTTATTGTGAGATGTTGCTTCTAATACCATTTTCTTAGTAATTCATTTAGATATTAAATTCACTTGGGAACCAATATAAAAAAGAGTAACAAGTTTTATATGCTTAATTATCACCCCTACATGAAAAAGCTCACTTTTTTGCTTTTAGAACTAGGAGATGAAATAGAAGAACTACAAATAGCATGAGAAGATGTTTTACCTTGCACTTATACAATTGTGATATGAGTTTCATCCCCTAAATCAAATCCCAAATCTTGTTTCACTATGGAAACAATATTTTTCTTTTCTTTGCCTCCAAACCTTTTAGGCCTTAGTTTAGGCTGTAGCTTGCAATAATGAGCATCATCATGCCCTTCCTTTTTACAGTGAAAGCATGTAGTATTTTCCTCTTATTTCTTCACTGCAATATCCTTCTTTCCTTCCTTTGAATTTTCCTTTAGAGAACTTGGATGGTTTCTTATTTGTGAAATCAATTTTCACATTCTTTCCCCTGGACTCAAGATGAGTAGCTTGGAAACATACTTCATCAAAATTAGTCAGATTAAATAAGAGAATAATATGGAAAATGTAACTATGCAATGCACCAATGTATTTTAAAAGAGTTTCTGTAGAATATAATGGAATATTTATAGCCAATTCCTTCTTCCTAAATTACTTAGTAAATATTTTAATGCTTTGTCCTTTTCCTTGTCTCAAAACTTTCCATTCCGTGATTGCTATTTGGGTGTATGCTAAAGGATAAAAATATTTCTTTAATGAATTAGTGAATTATGACCATGAAGAAAGGAGGTTACCATTATTTTTACTACCTTCTTGAATTTTAATTTCCAACCAAACCAACACTATACCTTCAAGTTGAAGTGAGGCCAATTGAATCTTTACCTCTTCTTCAAAAATCTACTAAACACATAATAAACTTCTATTTTTTGAATCAAATTATCTAATATTTCTAAATGAAGATCACCATTATAAGTTGGCAAGTCAAACTTGACATCCAACTTAAATAATGGCTTTGAAGCAATATTCTTACAAGGAGATGAAGGTTGAGAATGAGAAGGAGAAGAAAGAGGGGAAGAATGAGGAGGAGAAGGAGGAACATAAGGAGGGGGTTTATCACCATTATTATTTACTCGACTTGTTCCTTCTCCTATTTTAAGTCCTCTTTAATTGTAGATATCTTCCACCGTTGTCTTCATTAAATTGAATGCCTCAAGGAAATATGAATTAGAGTTAAAAGGATTCTCCATCTTGGTGATGCCATCTCTCCTCTTTGAGTGAAGCTATTTGAACCAACTTCATCATTGTAAGCTTTAATTTCACCTTCTCCTTTCTTGAGATTATACATGGTAATCATCCATAATAAAAAACCAAATCAAATTGGCTCGCTATTCTTTGATACCAAACTTGATTTGGATCTTTTGTGTATGAGCTAATGATTTTCCTTCATTAAACATAACGTGGAATACAAAAATTCATAAAAAGGACTATGAACACAAAGAAATAAGAACATGATGATAATGATAATGATTTCACCCAATGTAGGTTATTTCTCTAGGTCCACTTCCAGTGGAGTGGCCTTGTAAATTATGATGTGAAATGGTCAATCTCAAAATTTGGTTCTTTGCTCTACATTTGCACAATGACCCTAAGAACCTATAATAAAAATCTATCCCTCTTTTTTTGGTCTCCAAAATGGGAAAACACTAATGTTTGTAACATATATAGTTTGAAGTAGTCCCTTAAAAGACATATGTTTAACCATCTACAGACAAAAAATAGTTGTGGCACAATGGAAATTCATGTCAGTTATAAAACATTGGGGTGTGCCCAATCCAGGGTTGAACTTGTAGGCATTCTCCTATTCCATTATACTTGGCATGCATAAAGTTTAATAGTAATTATGGTCAGGCCTATTACAAGCCTTTCCACATTGTGTATTGGATAAGTTGTTTTAAGTGGGCACAGAGGTTATGAGGTCAAAACCATAGCCTATCCATATTTAGAAATTACACAACATATAAACTTTAAATTTAGTATATTTGGAAACGAATACAATGGAAAGTCATTGTTTGGTGATTTCATTGCACCTTTTAGCATGATGTATTAGTTTTGAACCTCCATCCAATCATTTTGTGGAGGTTACGAGTATTTTATCCAACCTAGTTTGCCACATGTCACCACTTGATTAGTCCACATGTCACACAATTAGTACCCAAGACATAGTCAATTTCACAATTACCTGTTGAGTAACCTACTACTTAGATGCCACATCACTCTACCATATCATCACCACTGCCACATGTCCTCTGTAAATGTTTCCACATCACCATACCATATTAGCCTCTTTTCACATGTCCTCTTATGAGCCTCCAATGTGTCCTTTGTATGACTTGTCACGTGTCACCCTATGAGGTTTCCACGTGTCACCTCTATCCTTATTTTTTGTTTATTTTTGCCAAAAATCCAGAACGAGATAAATTTGTCATACAAAGTCCACTTGAACCTATTCAAATTGCATCAGAAACCTCTCATTATATATTTTTCATGGTGACATTTTCATCTCAATTTGGGACAATTCAATTTTGAAGCACCTCGGATCTTCCCAGATCAATCTCCCCAATGGGAAGCGTTTGGACCACCAAAATTTGAATTACCCAATAAATAGGTGAGGGCATTTCTCCTTCACTTTACCTATATCGATACATCATGATTTTCTTGGATGCATTCCATTAATGCACACTCACATGTACTCAATATTTCCTCATCATGAAGTCCTTGTCTTCTTATCCATAATGGCATGTTCTTGCAACTCATTCATATACTAAATAGAAAAATTCTCGATGGAGGGAACTCGAATACTCACATCCTAATATATGATCATTGGAGGCTCATATAGTTTCAAGTTCTCCACATTGACAACTAAATGCATTTGCATGTAAGGTGGTAGATATAACTAGAAAGCACCAGTGCCAATCTTCTCCAAAATAGTAAATGGGCTATATTGGATTGGCTTGAGCTTTTTACCTTCCCATTTTAACCTATATTTGATGATATACATCCAACTAAATCATTAACATGGAAGTGATGATCCATATGATTTTTATCATGCCTAGCCTTGTATTGGGCTTGGCTCTTCTCCATATGTTTGTGTACTATTTGATGCACCATTTGGATCTTTTGAATAAATTTCCATGATTTTTCTTCATCTCTATGCTAATGAAAATCAACATCTTTCCCAAAAATCAAATCCAATGGAGACTTTGGTAGGTACCCTGTTGTAACATTCTTTATTTTTGATAAGTTAGTTTTTATTTTATAAAAGAGGGTATGAAAAAATAAAGAAAAAAATGGAAATATGGGAAAATAGAAAATAAAAAAGAGATGAAATAAAACGCTATCAAAAGAAAATCAAAAAATTGTGTAAGTGTGCTTGTTTAAATGCCACTTCATAGAAATAAATTGCATTGTAATAAATCAAGGTTAGTGCAACTTATTTTCAAGCCACAACCTTTTTTTTTTTCTGATTTGGATCAAACAGTTTAATCTTGATCAAATCATTTAAATTTGTGTATTATATTAGTGAATAATTTCACCAAACTGTTTAATCTTGGTCAAACACTAGAATATAGGATATAATAGGATAAATTAATGGCCTAATATGCTCTAAATTTGGCCAAAGTTGTATTGGATTAGGATTAATTAGTGAAATGGTTAAATAATGGATGCTAGTATAAATGCGCCAAAATTAGATTAGTTTTTAATTAACATTTAATTAACTTTTAAAATGGTGATAATTTTTGTAAATAAACATTATATCATTTTGGTCCAAGTCATATATGACAAAGGCGATTTGTCGTCAATCACTAAAACGCAAGCAATAATGAATGGTGATCTGCTTCCCCACCCAAATCAATGGCAGGGAAGCCACTTCAAACTCCCTTGCTATGATATTGGATAATGGAAGGGGGGGTGTGAAAAGTTGTTTTACCTAGGTGGGCTCCCTACTAACGTGTCACCACCTCCACACTTCACACCCCCCTCACGCATTTTCGCTTATTGCCACCCCCCCGAAATCCACCTATATATATTCCTACTCCTCTCGATACTGCATCAATGGTAACATCCCCCATGCCTTTTGCCTCCAACTGTTGCATGCCACGTGCCTATTGCCACCAATTTATTGCCTCTCGTTATTGTTCTCCCCCTCCATTAAATGCCTAATTTTCCTATCAATAATAGCTTTCAGTAACGATAAGCATATCTTGAGATGATAAATAATCCCTTTGCCCCATTTCACCCTTTTCCTAAACTGCTCTTTCACTATTTGAATTCACAGTTATTGTTTTTATAGTTCATGCCACCACTGAACCTACAGACAGTACACGTCATCTGAAGGTATCTCTGCTCCTTTCTCTCTTATCCTTCATTTTAGTTATGTTATCATGGATCCAAAGAAGAAAGACAAGCCATCTGGCAGTTCTTCTGCATTACAGGAAAACATAAAGGCCTATGATGCCTTAGACATGGACCACATCCCATTAGCTAACCAATATTTTAAAATTACAGACATATAATGTGAATTCGACATGTTCGAATTACATAATTGGCTCAAACAGACCTACATTGACTCTGAAGATGACATAAATGTATAGGAATCCCTTCTGCCTCTGTATATCATCTAGTCATGTCGTTCCAAGCTAAGTATAACCCATTGCAGAGAACCGTGGTAGCTCAGAATGGAGACATTCTGATATCTATCACCCCAGAAATCAACAACAAAATTCTTATGATCCTTGAAAATTATTCCCTTAGCTTTTTCTCCATTGCAGTATTAATGGATCTATATCAAAATCTCACCTTCCCTCAAAGAGCTTATAGTTTTGAGATCTTTCTCCCTGAATATGTTTAGCTCCCTAAAAAGAATGCTCCTTATCCAACATCCATGTTCTCTGAGAGAGATAAACACATCATTTCCCTAGTTTCTTTCTTGTTAGGCTACCAAATATATCAATGGGTAGATGAAGCTATCTTAGCTTATCTATCCATTTTCTCTAAATAAAACAAGCATGCCTTCATGTATAATTACAATCAATTTTTGGTTGAAGCTATGCATGAGAAATTAATGAATAGAAATACTGAAGGAGTGTTTAAATACTTCTCTTTGCTAGTACTTATGTTTATTTTTCAGCAGGGAGATAGGTTACCTATTGTTCTAACAAGCAGGATCATCAGCAAGTGAATCAAGTAGTCACACAATGGACCTCATTGATTAGGAAGAACTCAACTGAGTTCATATTTTCAGATTTCATTGATTATTTCATTCACCCAGTTGCACAACTTCTCAGCAGCCAGAGCGAACCCAGGATCAGTGCAGAAATCAAAAGGATCCTGCATCTCAGTGATCAAGTTAGAATAGGAGATTGATATCTTTACCAGAACTATACAGATATCAGAGTATATGGCTGTGAATTAGCTCCATATAAACTGCCCAAATATGTTTCAATGTGAATTTTCTCTCTGGAATATATTAGGAAAATGATTAGTATGGATGCAAGATAAAGGCACAAGTAGGATCATTCATTTGTAATATTAGATTAGCAGGTTTAGAAGTAGATGCAATACTTAAACGGATCGGTTTTCAAATGAGCTTCACCTGGTCTTATGACCCATTCAATATTATCTCAAACTTAAGGGTGGAACTCAAAACCACACCTTATAATCATACACTAAGACCAAATATTGAGAGTATAGAAATCAAGAACAGTGGGAGGATAATACACTTTAAGAAGCAAAAGAACAGGTTTTACCTCCTTCTACTCTTCAGACTCCTACTTCTCACACCAAGTAGGACAAGAGGCCTAGAGAAGGATATTCATCATCAGCAGTTGGGGAAAAATAAATAATTCATTATCAGTAGAAATCAAGGATTGACTCCAAAGTCACTACTACGACTCAGGGTCAGAAGGATCCTATCATCATCAATTTGGACGATTCACATGTTTCCATAGGGACATAAGAACTTGTAATCACTACTCCATCTTCTTCTTCGTCTTCAATTTTTTTTTTTAGAAATCACTCAATCAGTAGGAGCAAGTGAAACAGAGGAGCCAAACATCTTCACTAATTTCCTTGAAATTAAGCAGAAGAATGAAGCTTTGAAGGCAAATGTCTATGCATAGTTTTGGAAGCAGACTTCTATTTCACAACACAACTTGTTGATGTGTTTTGACAACGAAAAGGGTAGAACACAAATGGATTTTCTACAGGCTCAAGTGCCATTTCCCAAGGCTTATTCTGATTACAACAAGATTGTATTTTCTTTTGATGCTAATTAGATACACCCAATTGATCAAATGGACATGCATAGGTAGTCTAGTGAGATTGTTTTCTCTTCCATGACCAATACTGCTATGGCATTGTCAAAACTCAAAACTACTCTGTCAAATGTGCAGTCACAATTGAAGATTGAAAATATATCATCTTTAGCAAATGATAATAGGGTCAAGTCATTAGAAGACTTAGTGATTAAAATTGGATATGACCCTACTGATGTAAAGCTACAGAAGGTATTATCAAAAATAAAATGTAGATATTATAGCATTGAGGAAGCAACTCAAAATACCTTCTACAGAGGACCTTCAGACCATGGAGATAGCAAAAAGTGAACAACACAAGGAATAAATTCTCAAACTGATCATTCAACAGCATGTACAAATAAAGACTATGGAGGAACAAATTGAGAAATTGCTTAAGGAAAAAGAGCAATTTACTCAGTTAGCTATAACTCCCATCACAACTATTCCTATTACAGTGTCTAGAACAATAGGGGAATTGACATCAGGCACAACAAAATCTACATCAACAACAAGAGATTTTAACAAACTCTTATAGGAGTTGAGTCACCAAAAACAAGAAAATGAAAGGCTTCATAAGAAATTTAAGAACCTGGAATCTCAAAAGATAAAAAATGACACTCTATATGTTTAATAAATGCATAAGACCCATAGCTTAAACATAAGAATAGAAGAGTTGTAGAGTGAGTCATTAATAGCTCAAATCTTGGCCCAAGCAAAGGAAAGAATTTGGGAAGATATTAGTCAAGCCATAACTTAAGTATGGCCCTCCATTCAGATCATTTTTGAGCAAGAGGAACTTATAAACAAATGTCAGATAACTATTGATGAAGCGAAACAAATTCTTTAAGACAAACCAAGTGAAGCTACATACATGATCAGAGTTCTTAATTTAAAAACCAGGGTCGAGTTGGAGCAAATTGAGATTCTAGATAGAATAGAAACCATTTCGGAGATCAAGAAGGTTTTGCAGAAAAAAACCTTATGACTTAGTTAGAGACTAAGTGCCAAACCTTGAAGATGTCTGTCCAAATATTTCATTTTAAGTTTAATTTACTTGATAAGAGAGTCTGCTAGGATTAGTGGCCCCAAATGACAGGTTGATCAGTTTGGAAGAGTACTTCCAAAAGATTTATACTATAGCAGCTGATAAAGAAAATTTTGTAGGAATAAAAGGTCATATTACAGGAAAACAAATGTTAGAAGCTTTAGATTTTGACTTGACTATTAATCATGAGATTAAACACATTGTTTTAAATAAGCCCACATTTGAGAAGTACACAAAGGTTGATGAAGTTATAGGAAATTGGTAAATCTTACTATACCAAGTTTAGATAGGTGGGATCACTTGTGTGAAGTTATCGATTAACTTTCTTTAACAACTGACAGACATCTTGGAAACGCTTTTTGGGGATCACATCATCAACATGTTCCTAAAGAATAGTGCCAACACTCAGAAGTTTTAAAATTCCTATAGTTTTGTACTATATTTGTATTTTTGTTTTCAAAGTATCTAGAACTAACTTTTATATAAATAATACTCCTTTGAGCTATTAAGGGTTGAACCCTTGGATGAGCTTTGAGAATAGAATTGTAACTGAGCTGGAGATTTTCTTTAATTTAATGAAAGGATTCTAAATTTCCCTTCTATATCTCATCTCCTAGTAAGTTTTTCTTATGTGCTTATTTCATTATGTCTTTCTTCATGTATTTAAGACTTTATGCAGAGATATGGGTAAGATCATACTAAGTATCATTTAGTCTTAAATCCCCTGTGAAGTTATAAACAATAATTAGGGACTAGTTTATAAGACTATCTGTTATTATAAACTCCTCTACATCAATTAATTGTCACACCCATCTGCATTTGTTTAAATCTATTTGGTTCTACAGGAAACACTGTTTGCTTGTATTATTTTCTTATAACAAATCAAATATTCTGTCTGAATATTTAGCAAGTTAGATTTCATCAAAACTCTGTTATTCACACTTTTTTAAATCAATTAACTATAGCTATACAAATAACATCCCTTTCATCCAACTTAGTAACTGTTAAGGCTTAAGCACTTGTTTTCAAATTATTGATAACATTGGTAATCCAAAAACTTTAAAAACAAATAAAACATTTTAGATTCTTTGGCATGACTAATTGACCTAGAGTCATCTCAGAGGACCAAATCAGATTAGCATCGTTTCTAAGGAGCGAAAATTGAACTATTTTCCCTACGACAACGATTAAGACTTTCTCTTTAATGTGAATAAAGAAATTGTAAGCTAAAATAATTCACCTAGTGACTCCACAAGACCAATTTGGCTCCTTCAAAACATACCAGATCTCCCTCTGACTCTCAAATTGTTTCTCCTTTATCTGATCCAGAGAGACTAGTAAGAGAGGCATTTTTTAGAAGGAGACTTGAAGCTTCTACTTCTTCTTTTGTACCATAACAACCTGAAGATATTTCATCTTCTGATCCCTTTAGATCCGTTCCATCACAATTAGATTTGGTTAATCTAACACCTAGGGTTTTATAACTATTATCTAAAGGAGTTGATGTATAGTTAGCTCTATTAGTCCAATCTTTGGAATCATAGAAACTCCTTGAAATATTTTCAGATTCACCCGAGTTAGAGGAAGAACTAGATGTACATTTATCGGAGCTAAAACCAACTAATCTCATCTCCCCCACACATTATACATTTCCGTCTACTTCTGCCCAACCTAAAGAAACCTTCTCTATATATTCAAACCTTTGTTTGAAAATAAAGAATAGGTTGAATCAAAGGTTTAGAAGTTAGTTATTAAAACACCTTTTAAGACTTTTATGGATCCTCCACTTTCCCATTCTCCTCCTCCTACTTTTACACCTCCATCTTCACCCACTACTTCACCATCTTCCTCTTCATCCTCCACTACATCATCTGCTACCTCTTCTACTGAATAATCTTCTTCTTCATCTTCAAATATGGTCTTTCAACCTATTATTCAAGCTAGGTATGTTGCCTTACATCTTCCCAACCAACTCAAAAATTTTCCTGATGGGTATTTGAAACATCTACCTAGGTTTAATGGGGAAACTAGTTTGTCTGTAGAAGGTCATCTAGTTTCCTTTTTAGATTTTGCAGATAATATGAACATAGAGCATGAGGATGTATATATGTGATTATTTGTTTAGTCTTTAGAGGGAAACATTAGGATTTGGTTTAGACAACTCGGGGCTGATTCAATTCATTCTTGGAATGAATTAAATACAATATTCAAGAATCAGTGGGGTGTTAGAAAGGATCCAATTTATTATCTTACTTAGTTTGAAGAGCTTAAAAGAAAACATGGAGAACCAGCGACAGATTTCATTAAACGATTCAATAAACTTTACCATAAGATGCCTCCTGATTGTAAACCTCTAGTTACAACAACAAAAGTTAGGCTTTCCAAAGCCTTCGATGATGAATTTGCAGTCATGCTTAGGGAAAGGACATCCCCTACCTTACAGGACATGCAAACTAATGTTATAGAAGTTGGGGCTAATATATCAGAATCATCTAAACTCAAATCCAAGGATGAGAAGGCTAAAATAACATTGAAAGCTAAGGAAGAAGGATCTTCCTCAAAAACCAAAAACGATGATCAAAAGATAGATCAGATAACATCATTACTTAGAAACCTTTTTAATAGGATTTCGAAGATTGAAACTCAACCTATAACGATACAAAAAATTACTTCTAGACCATAAACTCGATTTGAAAGAGCCCCCCAAACTCAAATTTTGTAGAGATCGAGTAGTGATCAATAGATCCAACCCCCTCTGATGATTGATGACCAACAACCAGATGGCATTGGACCTTTAACTTCTAAAGATATAAATAATCTAGATCATTCATCTATACACAATGCTATTGTTTCTCACTCTTCAAATTAACCTTCTCAAGATCAAGAAGACTATAAAATTTCTAAATATCAAGACTTTTCTGAATTCCTAATTGCATAATTGACTAGGAGATATGATCTAAGACCTAGGTCAGGGCCTGGTAGACCTCCAAAAAGTCCCACTGTAAATGAACCTCAAATCAAATCTGTTTAAACCCAAACCACAATCATTCAACCATTGAATCAAACAGTTGAAACAAGCCAAATTCATAAAACTATTTTGACAACCTTCAATGTTGAAAGAGAAATAGAAAGAGTTAGAATACCAATTCCCCTAGCTGAACTATGAAAGAACCCAGGGTATAAGAACCAAGTTTCTAAATGGATTCAGTCATCCAGTGTGGATGTTGAATGGGATGTGATAGGCCTGCATGACATGATAGATGAGAATGTACCACCTTTTTATGTGACTCTGAAAATTCATGATTTCCTTTTATATAATTTTATGTTAGATTCTAGGGCTTCCCATAATATGATGCCTAAAGTAATCATGGACTAGATGCAATTAGAAGTCACTAGAACTTACCATGATCTTTACACTTTTGACTCCAAGAAAGTACCTTGTCTTCGACTTATTATAGATTTGGTGGTTACCTTAGCCCAGATCCCTGTCAAAAGTGTGGTTTTAAACATTGTAGCCATTGACATCCCGCATGTTGTTATCAAGATCTTAATGTGTTAAATTAGGAGGAAGGCTACAAATGGATATGTCATATGTCACTATTCTGGTATATGGGGGTGAGCATCTTAGTTTATAGAGAGAAGTTAGATTTATGAATATTGTTTTAAATATGATCAAGCTAGGAATCATCCTATTTATGTTGTTGACCAAGGCTTTGGGTGTTTTGAATTCAGCTAATAATTCACAAAATACTCAACTTACTATTGAAAACATTGTTGATCAACCTAAGACCATTGAAAATGATATTCAGAAATTGTATTTTGATGGTTCTTGCTCAAAGGAAGGAGCAGGAGATGGAATTGTATTAATTTCACCAGATCAAGTAAAATTAAACAATAATATAAACTTGAGTTCAATGTAACTAATAATGTAGCAGAGTGTGAAGATTTTATACTAGGATTAAAATTAACAAGAAGTCTTCATGTGTAAAATTTAATTGTATACAATGATTTTGAACTTATTTTCAAACAAGTTAGGAATCAGTGTCAAACTAAGCACCCTAGACTAAAATTTTATAGGAATGAGATTTGGGATTCAATTGAAAATTTCTTTTCAGCATTCAATATTATTATTATTCCTAGAGATCAAAACATGCATGTAGATTCCTTGGCTGTTTCTGCAAGTTCCTTTAAAGTTCCTGATAAAATTCTTGTCCAGTATCAAATTCAAGTCAAGTATAGACCATTTATTCCTGATAATCTTAAGCACTGGAAAATCTTTGATGATGACGAGCAACTAAATTCCTTTTTGCAAGTCATTGATGAATTCTCAAACCTGCAAGTTGAGGAAGAACAACTTGATAATCTTGAAGTTGACAACAAAAATCAAACACCACAATTCGACTCTAAAATTGTTGATCATAAAATTATACAACTATCTAACAATTTTATTCCAAAAGGTTTAATCCCTCTTGAGAAGCTCTTTGATCATAATTATGTCCCCAAAAATCCAATATCTAATTCACATGAGGAAAATATTGAAATTTATAATATTGGAAGTTTTGGAGAGATCGGAAATGTTAAAATTTCTGTATCCTTGTCATTGGAAGCCAAAGACAAATATTTAGCCCTCCTTAAAGCCTACAAAGATTTTTTTTCCCAGTCTTATAATGAACTAAAAACATATGATACATCTCTTATTGAACATAAAATTCCATTAAAACCAGAGTCAAAATCTTTCAAACAAAAATTGAGGAGAAATAATTATGTCCTTCTACTTGTTATTAAAAAAGAACTTAAGAAGTTACTTGATGCTAAAATAATACTTCCATTGAGATATTCTAATTGGGTAGCCAATCTAGTTCCAGTGAGAAAAAAGAATGGTGAAATTAGATTATGTGTGGATTTTAGGAATTTGAATAAATCTTCCCTGAAAGATAATTATCCATTACCTAAGATGGATCAATTACTTCAGAAATTTTCAAAAGCCCATAGAATTTCCATGTTAGATGGTTTTTCTAGATATATTCAGATTATGGTTAGTCCATAGGATAGATAAAAAACTACATTCACAAGTCCTTGGGGCACATTCATGTATGCCCATATGCCTTTTGGGTTAACTAACACTGGAGATACATTTCAACGTGCTATGGACCTAGCATTTGTAGGTAAGACCAACAAATTTGTTTTTATTTATTTAGATGATTTAACTATTTTTTCCAATTCTGATGAAAAGTATTGAAAGCATTTGAGAAAGGTTTTTGGTAGGTGCATAAAATTTGGGATTTCTCTTAATCCCAAGAAGTCTTTGTTTGCACTCCAAGAAGGAAAACTACTCCACCACATCATTTCTAAAGAATGAGTATTCGTTGATCCTAAAAGAGTCTCAGCGATTCAGGCACTCATATTACCAAGGAATAAGAAGGAAGTTCAAGGTTTCCTTGGGAAAATTAATTTTTTAAGAAGGTTTATCCCTAATTATGCTGAAATAGTTAAGGACATAACTGATATGCTGAAAAAGAACCATGAAGTTAAATGGACTATTCCTACTAAGTATGCATTTGATCAGATTAAAAAGTCCATTGCAGAAGCCCCCATCTTAGCCAGTCCAGATTACTCTGAACCTTTATGTGTCTTTTCTTTTGGTTCTAAAACCACCTTAGTTGTTGTTCTTTTGCAAAAGAATAAACATGGAGATGACCAACCCATTGCCCTTTTTAGCAAAGTAATGAGAGATGCTAAGGTAAAGTATGAAATTATTGAAAAAAAATCCTATTCTTTAGTTCAAGCTCTAAAAGCTTTTAAGGTCTATCTCCTCTGCTCTTCTATCATTGCCTATGTACCCAATAGCACTGTCAAAACTATTTTAACTCAGCCTGATACTGATGAAAGTAGAGGGAGATGGATAACTAAGATTTTAGAGTATGATCTCATCATCAAGACTACCAAGCTGGTAAAAGGTCAAGGCATGGTTAAGCTCCTTGTTGAATCCAATTGCAAGATCTTAGGAATAAATTATGTTTTTGAAATCCCATCTGAGAAGAATCCACAAGAACCTTTTGAGAGCCCAACTGAGAAGAATCCATAAGAACCTTTTGAATTCCCAATACAGGAGAATCCACAAGAACCTTTTGCATCAGATCAATCAATTCTAATTCACATTGATGAAACATTTTTATTATCAGATTGGTACTTTGATATTATGAATTTTCTTAGAGAATTTGAATGTCCACTTGAATTCAACAAAAATCAATGTAAAACATTGAAGTTGAAGGTTGTAAAGTATTGTATGGGAAACAAAAATCTATATTGGAAGGATCCTCTTAACAACCTTTTACTTTTCTTAATAGAAAATGTGACAAAAAGGATCATTGATCAATTTCGTGTAGGAATTTGGGGCACTATGCTTGGAGGGATACAACTTACAAGATCATAAGGGCGGGATTTTATTGGCCTACTCTATTTGTACAGGTGGGAGCAAAGGTTAGGATTTTTAAACAGTGTCAAATGTTTACTAGAAAGCAGAGATTAACAGTTCTTCCATTGGTTCCAGTACTAGTCCAAGCATCATTCTTTCAATGGGGATTGGATTTCATTGGTGAAATTCACCCTCCATCAAGCAATCAGCATAGATGGATATTGAATGCTACAAACTACTTTACCAAATGGGTAGAATCCATCCCAGTCAAAAATGTAATTGATACTATTGTTATAAAATTTATTGAAGAATATATGTTGTCTAGATTGGATGCCCCAGGAAAATAGTCACAGACAATGTAGCAGTGTTTAATAGTAATAAGATGATTGAGTTCTATTAGAAATATCAGATCTTGTTGCATCATTCTACTCCATAATATACACATGGAAATGGACTTATTAGAGTCCTCAAATAAAAGTTTGGTTAAAGTTATAAAGAAAACATTGGAGGATCATAAAAGGAGTTGGGACAATCATCTTATTTATGCACTTTGGGCCAATATGATTTCACCCAAAAGGTTGACAGGTAAATCCACTTTTCAACTTGTTTATGGTAAAGAAGCTATATTTCCCACACATTTAGCTTTTCCTGTCATGAAGTTTTTGCAAGAGTCAGACTAAGAGCCCAATGACTTCTCTTGAAGAATAAATCAGATCATAGAATTAAATAAGGATAGAGACGAAGTTCATTATAAGCTTAAGAAATATCAGAGTAAAATGAAAAGCTTGTTTGATGGGAAAGTTAGGGAAAGAGATTTCAGGGAAGGTGATTTGGTACTAAGATGGGATGCTAGAAGAGAAGACAAAGGGAAACATGGCAAGTTTGACAACCTCTGGTTGGGACCTTTTAGCATTGTTGAGTTTAAAGGTAATAACACTTTCATTCTGCAGAATTTGGAGGGAGATTATTCCTCATTGCCTATCAATGGGAAGTACTTGAAGCACTACATTCAATATTGAGAGGTTTCCATTCATTCATCATTGTATAATATCAAAGAGTTTATTTTACATGCATTGTATATTTGTTTCAATAGAGACCCCATTAGCTTGAGGAGAAGGCACATGGATCTATAAGTTCTTTGCAATCTGCAAAGAGGAAGCAGTCCCTAGTTGGAGCCGATGTTGTAATATGCTTTATTTTTGATAAGTTAGTTTTTATTGTATAAAATAGGGTATGAAAAAATAAAGAAAAAAATGTAAATATGAAAAAATAGAAAATAAAAAAAGAGATGAAATATAACCCCGTCAAAAGAAAATAAAAAAATTGTATAAGTGTACTTGTTTAAATGCCACTTCATAGAAATAAATTGCGTTGTAATAAATCAAGGTTTTGTGTGCAACTTGTTTTCATGCCACGACCTTTTCTTCTGATTTGGATCAAATCATTTAATATTGATCAAATCATTTAAATTTATGTATTAGATTAGTGAATAAGTTCATCAAACTGTTTAATCTTCGTCGAACACTAGAAGATGGGATAGAATAGGATAAATTAATGGCCTAATATGCTCAAATTTTGGTCAAAATTGGATTAGAATACGATAAATTAATGGCCTAATATTCTCAAAATTTGGCCAAAGTTGTATTAGAATAGGATAAATTAATGGTCTAATATGCTCAAAATTTGGCCAAAGTTGTGTTAGACTAGGATTAATTAGTGAAATAGTTAAATAATGGATTCTAGTGTAAATGCGTCAAAATTAGATTAGTTTTTAATTAGCATTTAATTACCTTTTAAAATGGTGATTAATTTTTGTAATTAAACATTATATGCATTTTGGTCAAATTGATATACGACAAAGGTGATTTGTTGTCAATCACTAAAAGGCAAGCAATAATGAACCGTGATCCACTTCCCCGCCCAGATCAACAACGGGGAAGCCACTTCGCACCCCCTCGCTATGATATTGGATAACAGCAAGGGGGGTGTTAAAAGTTGTTTTACCTATGTGGGCCCCCCGTAAATGTGTCACTGCCTCCACGCTTCGCACACCCTCAATGCATTTCCTTAGCCGCCTTCCCCCCCCCCCCTCTGAAAATGCCTACTATCTTCCCGCTACTCCCGATACTGCGTCAATCGTAACATATGCCACACCTTCTGCCTCCAACCATTTCATGCCACATGCCCGCTTACACCTATCCATTGCCACCAATTTATTAACTCTTGTTACTATTCTCCCCCTCCATTAAATGCCCAATTTTATGATAAGTAACAAATTTCCATAGCGGTAAGCGTATCCTAATGATAAATAATCCCTTTGCCCCATTTCACCCTTTTCCTAAACTGGTCTTTCACTGTTTGAATTCACTGTCCCTGTTTTTTACAGTTCATGCCACTACTAAGCCTACAAATAGTACACATCATTTGAAGGTATCTCTACTCCTTTTTCTATTATCCTTTATTTCAGTTATGTTATCATGGCTCCTAAGAAGAAATAAAAGCCATATGGTAGTTCTTCTGCATTACAGGAAAACCCAAAGGCCTCTGATGCCTTAGACCTGGACGACATCCCATTAGTTGACCAATATTTTAAAATTATAGATACAGAATGTGAATTTGACATGTTCGAATTACATAATTCGCTAAAACAAAACTACATTGACTCTGAAGATGACATAAATCTATAGGAATCCCTTCTGCCTTTGTACATGTTCCCTCAAACCTATGCTTTTTCTGATCTAGTCATGTGGTGCCAAGCTAAGTATACCCCATTACAAAGAATCGTGGTAGCTTAGAATGGAGACATTCTAATATATATCACCCTAGAAATCAACAACAAAATTATTATGATCCTTGAAAATGATTACCTTAGCTTTTTCTCCACTGCAATATTAATGGACCTATATCAAAAGCTCACCTTCCCTCAAATAGCTCATATTTTTGAGATCTTTCTCCCTGAAGATGCTGAGCTCCCTAAAAAGAATCGTCCTTATCCAACATCCATGTTCCCTGAGAGAGCTAAACACATCATTTCCCTAGTTTCTTTCTTGTTAGGCTACCAAACAAATCAATGGGTAGATGAAGCTATCTTAGGTTATTTGTCCATTTTCTCTAAATAAAACAAACCTACCTTCATGTATAATTACAGCCAATTTTTGGATGCAGCTATGCATGAGAAATTGATGAATATATCTATTGAAGGAGTGTTTAAATACTCCTATGTGCTAGTACATATGTTTATTTTTCAGCAGGGAGACAGGTAACCTATGTTCTACACAAGCAGGATCATCAAAAAGTGAATCAAGTAGTCACAAAGTGGACCTCATTGATTATGAAGAACTCAATTGAGTTCAAATTTTCAGACTTCATTGATTATTTCATTCACCTAGTTTCACAACTTCTCAACAGCCAAAGCGAACCCAGGATCAGTGTAAAAATCAAAACGATCTTGCATCTTAGTGATCAAGTTAGAATAGGAGACTAGTATCTTTACTAGAACTATATAGATATTAGAGTATATGGTTGCGAATTAGCTCCATATAAACTACCCAAATATGTTCCAATGTGAATTTTCTCTTTGGAATATATTAGGAAAATGGTTAATATGGATGAACTTCATTTTATTTCAAGGAAGAGGAAATATCAGTTCAAGATAAAGGCACAAGTAGGATCATTCATTTGTAATACTAGATCAACATGTTTAGAAGCAGTTTCAATACTGAAACAAATGGGTACTGAGCTTCACCTGGCCTTATGACCCATTCCGTATTATATCAAACTTAAGGGTGGAACTCAAAACCACACCTTATAATCATACACCAAGACCAAAGATTGACAAGTATAGAAATCAAGAACAATGGAAGGAGAATACACTTCAAGAAGCAAAAGAACAGGTTTTATCTCCTTCTACTCTTAAGATTCCTACTTCTCACACTAAGTAGGACAAGAAGCGCAAAGAAGGATATTCATCATCAGCAGTTGGGGAAAAATAATTCATTCATTATCAGAAGAAATCAAGGATTGACTCCAAAGGCATTACTACTACTCAGGGTCAAAAGGATCCTATCATCATCAATTTGGATGATTCAGACATTTCCATAGGGATAGAAGAACCTATAATCACTACTCCATATTCTTTTTCATCTTCACAAATTATTTTAGAAATCACTCAATCTGCAGGAGAAAGTGAAACATAGGAGCCAAACATCTTCACTAATTTCCTTGAAATTAAGCAGAAGAATGAAGCTTTAAAGGCAAATATCTATGCACAGTTTTGGAAGAAGACTTCTATTTCAAAACACATGTTGTTGACATCTTTTGATAGTGAAAATGGCAAAATGCAAATGGATTTTCTACAAGCCCAAGTGCCATTTCCAAAGGCTTCTTCTTTTGCTTATAAGAAGAATGTATTTCCTTTTGACGATAATCAAATACACCCAATTGATCAAATGGACATGCATAGGCAGTCTAGAGAGATGCTTTTCTCTACCATGACCAATACTAATATGTCATTATCAAAAATCAAAACTACTCTATCAAATGTGCAGTCACAATTGAAGATTAAAAAGATATCATCGCAAAGTATAACAAGGTCAAGTCAATAGAAGAATTAGTCATTAAAATTGGATATGACCCTACTAATGTTAAAGATGCAAAAATATTATAAACAAGAAATGCAGATATTACATCATTGAGGAAGTAGATCAAACTGCCTTGTACAGAGGACCCTCATGTTATAGACATAATTGGGCGCCGCAACTCCAATCACATATTTCCATAAACCAAGGGCTTCTGAGTCCCTAAAAGTGTTGTTTCATGCCCTAAAGGAACAAGGTCAGCTGATTACATCATCTCCCAGAAGTTCTCCACAGAAAACTGCTAAGAACTCGTCAAAATTGGACCATACAGACTGCTCAGTGCAAAGGATGCGATGCATCTCACCTGCTCAGTGTAAAAAGTGCGATGCATACTGGAAAGCCCTTCTGTAGGGTGTGATGGGCGAGAGTAGACAAATGGCAGAGACAGTTTGCGAGGTGGATGATCATGGAATCTTCCAAAAACTTCTCCTGTGACACTTGCCTCTCTAAATTTGCCTAGGGATGAGTAAGAGATCATCAATCTCTAAGTGGAATCAAGAACTATCAAAGAGAGGACACTAATCAAAATCCTAGAAGCTGACTCACCCCCCTACAGTCATCTATATATGGATCCCTCATCCTAGAGATCCAAAGGCTGGAATCTTGTATCTTGTAAGGAAGTGTTGTTGGTTTCCTGGTGGAATATCATAGTGTTGGGTGATCTAAGCTTTTCATGAGGTGAAGAAGGACTTTCATGCTGGGAGGATGACGTTGGGTCAGATCAATGGGTTGTAATCCTCTCTTATAATCTCTATATCAATAAAGCTATTCAAGTTTTCCTCCACATTCTTGTGTGTTTGCTAATATATGCATGTGTGTGGTCAATATATATCTGGTCCTATATTGTTTACGATTGTAGATCTCTACACTTTGAAGGTATTATGCTGCTTTGACTTTACAGGTACCCTTTGAAGTGGAGTGGCCAAGGGAGGAGCGGCAAAGATCTGTCAAAGGGGAGAAGGAACAAGTGGAGAACCAAGTGAAAGATCGACGTTGGTATTCTTTGCTCCTCTCCTATCTACTTCTCATAAAGGAAAGTGAAAATAACTTTAATCTATTTGTTTCTATGATAGCTACCCGTCTTAGTGGGACTAGCAACTCTGCATAGACACTAGATTTCCTGATAGCAAAATGGTGACTCCACTAGGGAGCGAGTAGTTTGTTTTCTTGTCTATATTTGTTTGCTTTATAAACTTACAAGCGGAGCCTGAAGTCAAGCCAGCTAGCCTTCGAACTGCATTTGCTATGCAAATGCAAAGTAGATCAATGCTGCTTCAGTCTATCTTCGGGTTTTGTTTATAAACTGAACGATAGATTTGCAAACATCTGAATTTCCCTGGTGGTGGCTCAAATAGCCTCTTTAGATCAACCCCTGTGATTTATATTTACTGACTATCACTTGCTCGGCCTAAATCCATGAAGTAAGCTGCAAACTATGACCCAGAACCAAGTTCAAGTCTTGTCCTTGGACCATCACACCTTCTCCTCTTGGGAATCTGGATGCATCGCACCTCCCGTGTGAAATAGGTGAGATGCATCACACTTTCCCTGTGTTACAGGTGCGATGATCAGATAAGACCTCTTCTGCTTCCAGATTTTGTTTTTTTGTTCACTCTCTTCAGCTTTATTCAAGATTTTTGTTGTCTGTGATTAGTATACCTCTGTTGAAACTCCCTTCCTTTGCATGATTCAGCCTCTATAGTACAAAGAATTGTAATTTTTTTTATGTATTGTTCACCATTTATGATCCTCCTTTACAAAGAAGTAGCGTAATCAAGATGTCGTCTTTTGATTTGAAAGTTTCGCAAGTGTCGTTTTTAGTCAAAGAAAAGAATCCTATTGTTCTTGATGATCGATTACACTGTTACTCTTGTATTTGATTTGAATTGGTATTTTTTCAAGTGTCAAAAGCAATTTTCAATTCAAAATCGCAAAGTGTTGTCATTATCTTCCTTTCGTTTTTTTTGAAAAGAATGTTGTTAGTACTGTCACTTGAAACGATTCAAATTTGTACTTGGCATTCTTTTTGTCATTCACACATTAAGAAAGCGAAAACAAATACATGCACGTGAATTTGCATTTAGACTACTTGATGATTTTGATTTAGGATAGTGCATCTAGTGTGTGCTCTCTACTCTATGTTGAAAAGAATCTCATTTCTCTTCCCTTAGTGGCTAGGATTTTCATTGCAAAAAGAAGATTAATCGATTGTTTATCATCTTAGATTGCATTTTATGAATTGTATATCTACATCACGCAGTGAACCTGAAAGGAAAACTTCTTAAGAAAGATCAATTGTAAAATAAATTCAATGAACATAAAAACGCTTTGGAACCTAACACACAACATTTATAAATCTAGGCTAGAGACATATTCCGGTGTCGTAAATCCTGGTAACTATCGCTTTCATCGTAGGTTGGGTGATTCCTCCTCTTTGAGATGACAAGTGCCAGTACGGACTTGTGCTCCCACGTACCATCAAGTATATATTTGGATACCACAATAGGCTATATCCTTTATCCTTAGGAAGCCGTGTATGTCGCCCTATCGATTGCAATGCACTGAGCACAACATTCAGGAAGATTGACTACCGTACCATAAAAAGAATTCTGCAGTTTTGCGATTGGTTTGGTAATCCCTCTATCTAGATTTCCAGAGTAGTCTCTTTTGTTCCTTTTCAGACTCCTTAAAGGAAAAGGTCCATTTGAGCACTTGTCACTTCAGGCTCATTAAAAATCGAAGGCGACTAGAGTCATATTTAGCATTTCCTCGACTCTTAAAAATTGAAAAAGCAAGTTGTGTCAAAGCGTCTAAAATTTATTTTAATTGAAATAACGTCGTTGTTCCCTCGTTGGCCTTAGGTTGAGAAAAATGGAGTCCACCAACCAAGGACTTCCCCTTGGGGGAAATCCTAGTCCTTTCTCCTCTTGGGGAGATGTTGGTGCACCTTGTATGGCCACATTGTCCCTCCCAGGACTGACAATCGGCTTGCCAATATGGCTCTTCTCGACCTCTATCATTCAGACCTCCGCGGTTCCTGAGCAATCAAGTCATCAACTAGATGATACTAGAGTTACCCCCCAACCTTCTGCTTTGCTTGTTTCTCCCTCCCCTCCTTCCTCTTCACTTGGTAAAGTTGATGAAACTAAAGCCCATGTAACTAAGAAGAAGAAGAAAGGGAAGGAGAAAGAGAAGAAGAAGAAGGAGCCAAAGGCAAAAAGGGGCAACCGTGCATCGTCTAGCAAAAATCCACACACTACACCGTCCAAGCCTAAATCTCCATGTGTCATTTGCAAAGGAGACCACTATCATCGAGATTTTCCTTGCATCCCTCGGATCTTAAGGGACTGGTCTCCTCACTTACACAATCTGGTGTTGTCAACCTCTAACGATCATGTTGAAAGTACACCATCAACTAGTGAAAATGAAGTCTCTGGACAGAAAGGAAAATGTAAATTTCCTTGAAAACTGTGTGAAGGCAATCATGCCGTCCACCATTGTCCCTTCCTGGACGAAGCTAAAAGAGTCTTGGATGACCGTCCTGCTTCACCGCTATGGCTTCCTCCTAGGTACAAGAAACTCTTGCCGAGTCCATCGCTAGTTGAAAATCTGACTGACACGACTTTGTGGTCAGTCGAAGCATTTATCATTGAAGATAAACCCTCTGAATCCACATCAGACGAAAGTCAAAAGGTTGAGGCGGCAGTCGACCCAGTCCTGTCTTCGGAGGGTCCATCTTCAGATGATACAGTCACTGAAGAGAATGAGAACGACACCGTTCAAATTCTTTTCGTAAACATAGACCCCGATGAACATGGGGCAATCTACCCATTCCGTTACCGTAGGAAGGAAGTTCGTCAGAGTCATATCCGGCCGTCTATTTGGTCCCACCTCTAAGCAACCTAGTCGTTTCCTTCGATTGGAATCTACTGGGCAGACCCCATCTACCATCTAATGTACCATTCCGAATCATTGTACAAGCTTATAGAATGGTCATGGTCGGTACTATCATAGATGGAGGGGCTTCTGTGAGTATCCTTTCCTCAACTGCTTGGAAAGTGCTTGGTTCGCCATCGCTTCTGCCTAAGATGCGAAATCTAACAGGCTTTGATAAAGGAACCAGTTGACCGTTAGGGATCCTTCCAAGTTTGCCTATAACTTTGAGAGGGAAAATCGTGTATTTGAATGTAATGGTAGTCCAAGGACCTTTAGATTATAATCTACTCCTTGGGCGTGACTATATTTATAGCATGAGAGCCATTGTCTCCTCACTCTTTCGAGTAATGTGTTTTCCGCATGAAGGGAGAGTGGTCCAGCTCGTAGACCAGCTTTCATTCCCTGGCTCACACATATCTAATAGTCAAGTACCATCGCTAATTGGTATTTTCATGCAATTAATGTCTCATCAATCTCCAGTCCATCCACCTGAAGAACGTGAGTAATTCGGGGGTAGTGACTGAAACCCAGGGGGCATGCACCCTAGTCTGCTTCGGCAGGAAAACTTTGGGTATAGGGTAGGTTTCCACGAAGGATATATGACTAGTTTGATACACCCATCTGTTTAGGAAAATGGGATTAGACTGGATAATATGCTTCTGTTAGAAGGTAGGCCTTTCCCGATAGAACAAATGTTTTGTCTGCAAATTGAAGGGTAAGCTCGAAACTCTACTTCACTATACCTGGGGGCATACAAACCTTTTTGCATGCAAGTGAAGAGCGACCATTTATTTTCTTAGTTTTTAGATCCTCAGACCCTTTAAAATCGTAGGATTGGTCGTTCCTAGCTTGCATAATGAAAGGATGCGGAGCATAGTTTCGAATGGTGCAAGCTCCTTAAAAGTTGAACCTATCGATGAGACATCCTTATTATACGACTGGAACGAGCAATTTTTTGTGCGAAGTTCAAGCTCGTTAAAAATTAAGCCTAAGGAATGAGCAAATGTTCCCCCAGAATTTAAGCTCATTAAAAAATGAACCAACCTCCGGTAAATAACCTTTGTGAATGCATTATCATCAATTTCTGAGCCCTGGTCGTGTTCTTGCCATCACCTCCACTCTGTTTAGCTGATCATACGCCTCCATTTGATTGTTTACCCTTTTGAGGAATAGCTGTGAAGAGTGATTCTGTTATCCATCCTTGTGACACTACCATGATTGGAAAATTCCAAACCTTACCTGGAATTAGCAGCTACCCAAAAATATCACTCGTTCCTCAAAGACGAGTCTCCTTTAAGCTCTTTTCACCTGACTCGTAAAATATGAAAAGATTGTCGAGCAGTTGGTCTCTCCAGCTTGTTAAATCTATCGAGAGTGCTATCCCTCCTCTAGATTTTAATCTTTTTGGACCTAAGGGATTATTACACAAAAAGATCGAGCGCTTGTCTTGTTCGGCTCGTTAAAACTAACGAAAATTCATCCCTTTCGTATTATTTTATTCTTTTTCAGACTTAAGGGGTTATATGACGAAAAAGGATTACTGGAGTTTCCTTTCCGTCCCTTTTCAGACTCTCTAAAATTGAAAAAGGACTGAGTTGTCTTTTTCATTAAACTCGTTAAAACCAATAGCGACAAACTTCTCCATGTGGACAAGAACGAGTTTCACTGTCGCTAGGCTCATTAAAACATGGTGACGGGTTTGCCCAAAGGACAAATTATAGAACAAGCATATGTTATCCTCCTCAAGCTTGATAAAAACAAAAAGGTACTGGTCAACAACGACTAGGGAAAATTGGGAAGAAAACTTGAAGAAACTTTATTGGCAGCAAGTCGCTCTTGAACATGACACTTTCACTCCATCTCCATGATTAAGTCAACTTAGGTTATTCTGTTCACTGGTCATATTACCATTCTTCCACCGTACCATCCATATTTGGGGTTAACGCTACCAATCCATTTCAGTGTCGCCGATATGTTCAAGAGAAGTCGATCAGAGAATTCACCAACCCATCTTATGTCTCATCCATTGCAATACATTCATGCTTCATTCTTTCATGATTGCCACCCTAAACCCCGTATCATCAGATCATTTTCACCTCCACAAAATCATTTGCTCTGTTCCGTGTCGTAGATGTGGGATTCATTAAGGCCCTCCTACGATGGGTCACTTCTTGTCGACGACAGCTCATTATCCAAGAAGTCGACCTAGGAACAACTCTTTCAGTGCTTTGAAGCTTGCATGCCTCAATGGAAAGTTTCTCACTTTCGGCGACAGGTTTACATCAATGGCCTTCGACTGAAAGATTTTGCGTGGTGTTTGACGCCAAGTCCCTTTTTCACACTACGCGAATTGTACTGTAGTACCTTGAAGGTCATTATCATTATCAGTGATTCCTCTCACGCTTGTTATAGCTTACATCATTGGCTGGTAATCAGGCAATGCCTTTCCATGTTCAACTCCAGAACATTTTTCACATGGATTGACTTGTACTTCAAGCAAAGATTGGATGAGTTTGAAGACCTCGGATCTAGTTTCATCCATCTAGGTTGCGATATATTCAGGAAAATAAGGACATCGAATGTACATCATTGCTGCATAGATGATCATCTAAATCAAAGGATGATGGCTCTATCATAATCATCAGTCTGCCACGTAGACGATTGTCTGTCCTATGTACATGAAAATGAATTTATAAAGCTGAGCATGGGAATGCCCGCCTCAGCTATATCATGAAATATGTTGTGAAGATAATGTATTGTATTGTATCTTATTATAGGTCACCTTCCAGTTCGAAAGAACCTCATATCCTCATGATAAAGCATTTCACCTGACATCAAAAGATTTTCGACCTCATGCTTTAGGGGGCAACTGTTATAGACATATTTGGGCACTACAACCCCAATCACATATGTACATAAATCAACGCCTTCTGAGTCCCTAAAAGTTTTTTTTCAGGCCCTAAAGGAACAAGGTTAGCTAATTACATCATCTCCCAGAAGTTCTCCACAGAAAACTACTTAGAACTGGTCAAAACTAGACCATATAGACTGCTCAATGTAGAGGGTGCGATGCATCTCACCTGCTCAGTGTAAAAAGTGCGATGCATACTGGAAAGCCCTTCTATAGGGTGCGATGGGCGAGAGTAGACAAATGACAGAGATAGTTTCTGAGGTGGATGATCATGGAATCTTCCAGAAACTTCTCCTATGACACTTGCCTCTCTGAATTTTCCTAGGGATGAGTAAGAGATCATCAATCTCCAAGTGGAATCAACAACTATCAGAGAGAGGACACTAATCAAAATCCCAGAAGCTGAATCACCCCCCTACCATCATCTATATATGGATCCCTCTTCCAAGAGATCCAAAGGCTGAATCTTATATCTTGTAAGGAAGTGTTGTTGGTTTCCTGGTGGAATATCATAGTGTTGGGTGATCTAAGCTTTTCATGAGGTGAAGAAGGGCTTTCATGTTGGGAGGATGACTCTAGGTCAGGTCAATGGGTTGTAATCCTCTCTTCTAATCTCTATATCAATAAAGCTATTCAAGTTTTCCTCCACATTCTTGTGTGTTTGCTAATATATGCATGTGTGTGGTCAATATATATCTGGTCCTATATTGTTTATGATTGTAGATCTCTGCACTTTGAAGGTATTATGCTGCTTTGACTTTACGGGTACCCTTTGAAGCGGGGCAGCCAAGGGAGGAGCAGCAAAGATCTGTCAAAGGGGAGAAGGAACAAGCAGAGAACCAAGAAAAATATTGAGGTTGGTATTCTTTGCTCCTCTCCTATCTACTTCTTGTAAAGGAAAGCGAAAATAACATTAATCTTTTTGTTTCTAAGATAGCTACCAGTATTAGTGGGACTAGTAGCTCTGCATAGACACTAGATTTCCCAATAACACCTCAAACTAAGGAGATAACAGAAATTGAACACCACAAGGAATAAATGCTCAAACTGATCTTTGAGAAGAATGTACAGATAAATACTATGGATGAACAAATTGAGAAATTTCTTAAGGAAAAAGAGCAATTTACTCAGTTATCTATAGCTCCCATCACAACTATTCCTATTACAGTGTCCAAAACAATACGCCAATCGACATCAACCATAGCAAAACCTACATCAAAAAGAGGAGATTTGAAAAAACTCTTACAGGAGATGACTCACTATAAACAAGAAAATGAATGGCTTGATAAGAAATTTAATAATTTGGAAGCTCAAAAGATAAAAAATGACACTCTGTATGTTGAAGAAATGTAGATGACCCATAGGTTAAAAAGAAGAAAAGAAGAGTTGCAGAGTGAGTCATTAATGGCTCAAACCTTGGCCCAAGCCAAGGAAAGACTTTGGGTAGATATTAGTCAGGCCATAACTGAAGTATGGCCCTTGATTCAAATAATTTTTTAGCAAGAGGATCTTATAAACATATGTTAGATAGTTTTTGATGAAGTGAAGCAACTTCTTAAAGACAAACCAAGTGAAGCTACAAACATGATCAAAGTTCTTAATTCAAAAACCAGGGCTGAGTTGGAGTAGATTGAGATTTTAGACAAAACAAAAACCATTTTGGAGATCAAGAAGGTTTTGTACAAAAAGAACCTTATGGCTTAGTTAAAGACTAAGTGCCAAACCTTGAATATTTATGTCCAAATATTTCATTTTAAGTTTAATTTACTCTATCAGAGAGGACTCCCAGGACTAGTGGCCCCAGATGACAGGTTGATCAGTTTGGAAGAATACTGCCAAAATATTTATACTATAGCAACTAACAAAGCAAATTTTGCAGGCATCAAGTGTCATATTACAGGAAAACAAATGTTAGAAGCTTTAGATTTTGACTTGACTATTAAACATGAGATTAAATGCATTTTTGTAAATAAGCCCACTTTTGAGAAGTACATCGAGATTGATGAAGTTTACAGGAAATTGGTAAATCTTGCTATACCAAGTGAAGGCAAATGGAATCACTTGTGTGAATTTATCGACTAAATTTCTCCAACAACTGACAGACAACTGGGCAACACTTTTTGGGGAACACATCATCAACAGATTCCTAAATAATAATGCCAACACTTAGCAGTTTTGAAATTCCTATAGTTTTGTACTATTTTTTTATTTTTGTTTTGAAAATATGTAAAAGAACTTTTTGTATAAGTAACTCCTCCTTCGATTTATTAAGGATTGAACCCTTGGATGAGCTTAAAAAAAATAATTGTAACTGAGTTGGAGATTTGGTTTAAGTTAATGAAAGGATTACGAGTTTGCCTTCTATAGTTTGTCTCTTAGTAAGTTTTTATTATGTGCTTATTTCATTATGTATTTATTCATATATTTAAGTCTTTATGCAAAGATCTGGGTATGATCATACTGAGTATTGGTCACTCTTAAATCCCTTGTGAATTTATAAACAATAATTAGGGACTAGTTTATAAGACTATCTATTATTATAGTATCCTCTACATCAATTAATTTTCACACCCATATGCATTTGTTTAAATATATTTTGTTCTACAAGAAACATTGTTTGCTTGTATTCTTTTCTTATAACCATTCAAATATTTTGTATGAATATTTATCAAGTTATATTTCATCAAAACTCTGCTATTCACACTTTTTAAAATAAATTAACTATAGCTAGACAAATAGCAGCCCTTTTATCAAACTTAGTAACTATTAAGCCTTAAGCACTTGTTTTCAAATTATTCATAAAATTGGTCATACAAAAACTTTGAAGACAAACAAAACATTTTAGATGCTTTGGCATGACTAACTATCCTAGAGTCATCTCAAAGTACCACATACCCAAAACAAGTTTTGAATGGATATCTCTATGTAGAATAGTTCAAGACTTAGTTGTAGGCATGTTGCACATAGTGTAGTTGTTCATATGAAATCCTAGAATGTTTACTATAGTACCCTTGGAGTAATTGTAGCATTGTTTTGTTGACTATATCTGTCCACCTGTCAGTTTGTGGATGAAAATAAGTAGTTCTATTTATCTAGGTGTCCATCAATCTCCATAGGCTCAACCAAAATTATCCCAGAAAGTGGGAATCTCGATATGAGATAATGGAAGTGGGAAACCCAAAGTGAAACCAATGATGCTAAAATAATAAGTTTTCATTACATTCAATTTTCACATACTACTAACAAGGCATTAAAATACACATTTTTCTTAACTTATCCACAATTACATACAAGTAATCATGGCCTCTTTCGGACATAGGCAAACGTGATACAAAATCCATAGAGATGCTCTCCCATGGATGAGAAGGAACTAGAAGAGGTGTATACAATCCTAATTTTCTTTTAGAGGTTTTACTAGTGGCACATAATACACACTCTTTTACATATTTGGATACTATTTCTCCCATTCTAGGAAAATAACAAAATCTTTGTAAATGAGCTACAATTTTTTCTATCCCAAAATGCCCTAAAATAAGATAAGTATGAGCTTCTTTGATTGCATTAATTCTTTCATATTTTGGAACACATAGTTTTTTAATATGATAGATAATATTTCCTTGCAAATGATAATTCTCTACTTGTGAACTGTGAGTTAACCTCTCATATACATATTTGAAGTCATCATCTCTAGTAGATCGCTTAACTTAATTTTCAAGTGCTAAGGAATCATTATATAAGATAATAGATGCATTAATAGGCAGTCTACATAGCATGCCAGCCATTTTCTTATTTACACCCTTCTTATATTTGACAATCAAATGAAAATAATGTAGAAAACCCATCCACTTGTAATGGTTGATGATCCTAGTGTATTATTGCTTATTTTTCCATTAAGAAATTATTCCACTTAACACTTTGTACTAATGCATAAAACTATTTATTAGATGTAGGATAGTTAACAACAAATTTAGAAAAGGTCTTAAAGCGATAACAAATTGGCTTACTGCTTCATCAAAACTATTCCCATGGCATATCCACTTTCATCAGTCTCTATCTCAAATGGTTGTTGTAAGTATGGAAATGCTAACACTGGTGTTGTTTTCATATTTTCTTTCAATATATCAAATGAATTTTTCTATTTTCCTCCCCACTAAAACACCCATTTAATGCTACTCAAAGCATGTAAAGGAGATGTGATAAATGAGAAGTTAATAATAAATTTTCTCCAATACTAGAATGCTCCTAAGAAGCTCCTAACTTCTATTGTTTATTTAGGCTTGGGCCAGTTTACAATCACTTCAAATTTAGAGGGATCTATTTTCAATTCACCACCCCATACTATGTAACCAAGTACACTAATGGTGTTTTTCCAAATTCACACTTTGGAATTTTCACATACAACTTTTTTTTTTTTTAAGTATCAAATACTTGTCTAACATGCTTGACATGCTCATCCCAAGTTCTACTAAATAAAAGGACATCATCTAAGTAGACAATTACAAATTTATCAATGAAATGTTGAAATTCATCATTCATCCCACACATAAAGTTATTGGGGCATTATAAAGGCCAAAAGGAATCAATAGCCATTCAAAAACCCTGCTATGTTTTGAAAGTAATTCCAATGGTCACATTCTGCAAATCTGAATATGACGATAACCATTTTGAAAGTCTAACTTAATAGAATAAATTGCATCTTTTAAGTGATCTAACAAATAATCGTCACAAGGAAGAGGGTATCAATTTCTTACCATGAATATTTTTACTACACGAAAACCAATGGACATTCTCCTTGTACCATCCTTCTTTTATACCATCAAAATAGGAGATCCACGTGGAGAGGAACTAGGCCTAATGACTCCCTTTTCAAGCATATCTTGAACTTTCTTTTCGATATCTGCATTCTCAATCAAAAACATCATATGCATACCTACATTAAGAAGAGGGGAACTTTCTTTAAGTTGAATCCCAAGCTAAATCTCCCTCTTGGTAGCCAATTCTTCAAGTTCCTAAAATATCTCATCATAGTTAAAAATGAGATGAACTAATTCATCCTTATGAGAAGGATCACAACCCTTAAAAGCATCATATTTTTTGACATATTTTTCTTTCACAACCATAAGTACAAAGTTCTTATTATCAATTATGAGCCTCTTCATTTTCTCTATACTAACAAGTGATAACATAGTCTTCATGTTGTGTGCTCTTATAATATACTCAATCCCATCTTTGGTGAGGTGATATTTTTTATCCTTTTTGAATAATAAGGCTTTCTTGTCATCAAAAGAAGGGCTTCCTAAGACAATTATGCAAATATACAGAGGAACCACATCTAATTCAACCCCGTCAACATATTTTGAGGTGACAAAAAAATTGAGTTTATATTGTTTGGTTGTTTTTAGCTTTGCAGCATCACACACCTAATCAAGAGCATAAGGTTTCTTGTGAGTTGTTACTTCTAGTCCCAATTTCTTAAAAATTTCTTTAGATTTTAAATTCACTTAGGAACTTGTTGTAGCTGCTACAACCCCCCTCCAAAATTTTTCCTCCGCTTCAATTTTGGAGCCTACCTTTTTCTACAAGAACTGGCATTTGCATTGTCATCAACAATTCCTCATGATTATTTAGTATTGCATTGAATTATCTTTTGATGTGTCACTTTTATGTTGTTTTAATTATGTTTTCATGGTGACAACTTAACCTTGTCGACAATGGTTGTACAACTTTTGAAGCAAGTAATTTATCTCTCCAACATAAGCTATGTCTTATTCTGATCTAGCATTGATTTCTTGTCTTGTTCTCAATAATTGTGCAAACCTCTTCCATTGGAGACTACATAATGCCTTGAAGAAATGAACTGTGAAATCTTGTGAGATAGGCAGTCTTTGAGCAAGCAAAATACGCAATCCTTCACTATACTCAAAATTACGCAATCCCTTATCACTGGGAATTGTGTAGCCTTTTCTACCAGTGGGATACACAATCCCTTGGATCATCCAAGTGTGAATCCATAGAAAATAGGGAGTGCACATCCCTCATTAACAATGTGGCATAAGTTTCCATTTATAATCTGAAGACAAGTGTTTCTTTCTCCTTGATTTTAGGCATTTGCGTTAGAAATCCTAACCCTAATCCTGTGAGAGAATATATATATATATATATATATATATAATATATATAAATATATATATATATATATATAATATAGGCTTCTAGATCTCATTTTCACATTCCAAATGGGAGCTCTAGCCATTCTCATGAGTTTAAGGAGATTTGGATTTGAATTGTAGCACTTTTCGCGGTAAATTTCTCAAGTGTCACTTTGTGTTGATTTTTCTGTCGCTTTTGTCACTTTTGTGTTTTCAAGCATTGTTCTACCTATTTTTTCTTGTAGAATGTGGTATTTTTTCTATTATTAGCTTGTACAAGTGTTGTTTTAGTATTTTGAGTTACTTTTTCAAGTGTCACATCACTTTGTTTTCTTTTCGCCTACTAGTAATTATTTTTGCAGGGTCTATTTATGCATGCATGTTCATCCTTTTATGTTATCTTATCTGGGAAATGATAATGGTTGATGTAAATAATTACAAGAATTATCTACACCTTTCCTTCCTTAGTCCAATATTCAAAATTTTCCTCCCTCTTGAGTTGAATTACGTAATCCTAAGGGCTTGCTGGCTTCTCTCATAGAACATTATGTAATCACAAGTAGCAAGACCCCCCCCCCCCCCCCTTACCATTTAAATTTGTGCATTGTGTAGTAATAGGCCTTCTACAGATGCACATTGCACAATCTGAAGTAGAAGTGGCCCTGCTTGGCCACTGAAACTACACACTATGCAATCCCTCTCTCTCTCTCTCTTCCAGCTAAGATTGTGCATTGTGTAGTTCTAGTCCACAATCCAATCTCTTGTCAACCAAAACTATGCAATCTCCCTCTCTTGTTGTGCATTATGCAATTACAGAGCCCATTCTGCCTCCTTACAGCTCAACATTGTGCAATATTTTCCCTCAGTGGTTGTCTTATTACTTTAAGGTTGATTGTTGCATTGATCTTTTAAGTTAACTTGTTATCACCATGAGTGAATCTCTTGTGACAGGTACTATAGGTCCTAAACACATAATTATTTCATCATTAGATAGCACCATGCCTCCCAACAAGACAACATAAAAGGAGGAGACTAAAAGAAGTATTAAGGAATTCATTGACAGTCCCTCAATATCAATTGCTATTCTATTAGATACATAGTGTTACATTGAAAAGTATTCCACTGTCACTTGGCATACCATTAAGTATGCATTCACTGCACCAAATTTGAAATAAGATATGGAAGATAGGCATGTTTACATCAACATTCAACGATCAGGGTTCCACTGGGTCACTTGCAGATTCCCAGTTTTACCATGTGCATATATTATTAGATGGATTTTGCAAGGCCTAGATACCAAGAGAATTTCATTGACTAGTGTTAGTTAATAGTAAATTTCCTCCTACTGACCACATGGCATCCACTTGATCTTCCATTTGCCTAATCCTGAGCAACATTTGGATTCATAATTCTATGCAACCTCAAGCTATCTTAACACTAAGGAAGTGATTAATTCATGGTGGAAAGAACTACCAAAATTTATCTAGACACCTAATAATACTTAGAAGACCAAGTCACTTAGAATGGTGTTTCAGTACTTGATGGTTTTGTGTTGTCGATTTTATGGAAACAAGAATACTAAAACCTTCCATGAAGGATGGGTCTACATGCTATATCAAATTGTCTCAAAAGGGAAGATATTTAACTAGTCTCATCTAGTGTCCTAACAACTAAAATTTAACTTGAACAAGGCAAAAAAACACCACAGTGAAAGAAACAACAATTATACATGTTTTCCTACCTTCTAGATGGAATATGTTCTCATAATGAATTCCCTAGTTTGGAATGGAAATTGACATGTAAATAAGATTCTATTCATATTTATTTCAAACTAATAGCAGAATGCAGCTATCAAGGAGTATATTACAAACTTACTGAGTAGTTCTTCATGGTATTATATCAAACAATCTTTGAAGAAGAGGCCCCTTGCATGTCTTGTGAGGAAATGAACTCAGTAATGGAAGTAGTGGCTTAGTTTGCCTCACCAGACGGTACATACCTCAGAGTGTTTGGTTGTCAAAAACCACCTCATCTCTTGCCAAGGAATGCCAGGGATAAAGTTGTCATGAAAGAGGTTTCCTATCATCTTGTCACATGTCTATCTTCACTACTGCAAAAAAATAAAAAGGCACCTTGGCCTTCCTTTCCTTTACAGGTGGGATCTTATGAGATAAAAACTTGAATGTCGTAGAAGCTAAAGTTAAAGAATTGGAAATCCTTAAGTTTAGTACAATGTATTTTCATTGGTCTGATCTCAAAAGAGTTTGCAAAGCACATTATGCCAAGTTTCACTTTTTCTGGCCGTATGTTACCTATGCTAGGCTCGAGGAAGAAAATATCAAGAATTTTTGTAATGCCTCATCACATGCACCAAGCAATAAGGCAGGACTTTCCAGTGCAATTATAGAACAAAGTGTTACCCAAGAAGCACAATAGCCATAGGATTGTACCCCAGTGAGCATCAAGTACAAGAGGAAGTTTTCCCATAACTCAGGATAGGAGTACAGTCATAACTTCAAAGCTGATCCAATCATTTTAAAAGTGGCTATGGAAATGGAAAAGGAAGAGGAAGTAGCAGGAAGCAGAGAAGAAGTAGGAGGAAGAGCGAATGTAGAAGGAGGAGCATGAAAGGAAAGAAAAAGAGGAAATGCAGGCACAAGAAGAACTAAAAACAAAGGAACAAGAAGAATAATGAAGCAAGTAGAGGAAGAAAGGTAGAGACAACTAGAAGAAGAAGAGAACATGCGAAATTTGGATCAAGAATTTGCACATGAAATTGAGGAGAAAATACTGGCCAAGGACATGGATGTTGAATAGGTGGAGTAGAACTAAGAGGCTAAAATCATTCCCATTTTACAATATATTACCAATCAAACTTCACCTCCCATCACATATGGGCATATCCCAGGAGGTGAAATGGGAATCTCTCCTCAAGATGTTGAGATGATCATGGATATTTCCAACCTGACCTTTAACTAGCTCTAGAACAAAATAGTACAAGAAAGGAGGAAATACTTCCCTAATGATATAGTCTATCCTTATTTCATCCACACTAAAAGGGTGATTATTACCAACACTTGGAGGAATCCACAAACAATTACTGTAGCAAAATTGGCCTTTGCAAGAGTTGCAAAAGTGAATACAAATTTCTTGATGATAGAAAATTGACAAATGGATAAAGATATGGATGTTGCAAGATAGCATGTATAACATCTCCAAGAAAGATCCAATGATTTTCTTCCATAGAACCTTACTTGAAAGAGCATCAAGAAGAAATATATGGTGAAATCCAATCATTGGGAGACATAATGAGGTAGCTTTATGAGGATATGATCACCTTGGATAAGGTAGTAGTTCCCCTACATGATATGCAAAATAGGTCATGAGAAAATAAAAAAATTCTAAAAGTAATCCATGAAACTGTTAGTGTGATCCAGAAATGGGGTGGTAAGTACATGGATGCACATGTAGAGTTGTCTAGGAAGACACGACAAGGAGAAAATTTGGATAAGGTCGAGGATAGAATGCTTATTTAGAGTAACAAAAAATTTGGCACTTTTTTGGCCAACATAATCGTTTCTTATGCAAAATTTTACAATAGTTTGGATTCTTTGGTTAGAGCACACAAGATCCCTTTAGTTGGACCATTTGTAGAGGCAAAGGGTGGAAACATCATCCAGTAGGAAATTTGAAGAGTTTTTGGACAGTCATTAGGTCACAACCAAGGAGGACTTGGAGATCAATAGACATAATATGCATAGGTATAAAGATAGACCTACTAAGGTTAATATGCAACTATTCTTGTTGTAAAATAAGGTATATACATACTACAAAACCATTTATCCAGATGCTATGGAGGTTAGAGTCAGATATCTGTCTAACTTTCTGACAAAGTTTGAGGAGATATTTGCAAAATACAGAGCTTGGCATCAATATGTCACTAAAAAGTTATAACTTGAAGTTGTTGAGCTAGAGTTTCCTCAAACTCACCCTTAATGTATTTAGTTTGTCTTATTAGGATCTAACCATTTTTGTCCTACATGGAGTTTTTTCTCTTTTTATTTGAAAATGATAAAGCATATTTGTAAGTGTAAGTCCAAGAGTTAAATTTCGAATGTGAAGAGTCATTAGTTAGAGTGAAGACAAAATAAGTCCAAGAGTCATGAGGGAAGTTAATAGGTCACCAAGGGAGATGAAGAGTCATCTCATTTGTTATAAATAAACCCTCATAACTCAAGAAAAGGGCTTGGAACTGCATATTTGGAGCCTTGGCCTCTCTAATATAACATAGGAAGATTATCATTATTTGGAGAAGTATTGGCTTCATGTTACACTATTGGGGCTAGTGTTATATCAATGTACTTGTATGCTCGGAACTTTCACTTAATAATAAGAAGCTCTAAGAGATGACACGCCTTCATGCATATGTCATGAATGTTGTAAGACTACTCTTTATATATTTGTGATGTATGTCATTTCATTTACACTAATGTTAATGAACTAATTCATTTACTTTAGTATCTATCTTGTTAAATTCATGTTTTTTATGCTATCATGATCATTGTTATCTTGTTAACTATTTTGCATGTTAACTAATGATTATTTGTATTTCTTGTGTGTCTCTTCTGAGATAGTACTATTAATTTCTTCCAAGGGGCTCACCTATTTCCCTTTTATGTGAATTAACTTTTCATATATCACATTTGATATCTCACAAATTTCATACACTTGCTATCACCAAATCCATGCATATGTCATATTATGTGTTCATCACAGCCAAGGCATATCTTTGAGACCACCAATTTGGTAATCAATTGTATTCCTATTGGGGCTCCTACTCCAAATGGTGTGGGGTCTAATTGGGACTTCACATCATGGAAAACCCCTTCCTTGTTGCATCTTCCAGCACTGTCAACATAACTAATATCATAAAGAGTATCAAATTTTGTATTTTTAATTATCACCCTTACGTGAAAAGGCCCAATTTTTTTTCTTTCAAAACTAGGATATGGAATAGATTAGCTAAAAATGGCATGGAAAGATATTTTATCTTTCACTCCTATAATTGTGATCTGATTTTCATATCTTGAATAAGATCCTAAATCATTTTAAATTATGGAAACATTATTTTTCCTTCCTTTTCCTCCAAACCTTTTATGCCTTAGTTCATGATATAGTTTCCATTAGTGAGCATCATCACACCCTTCCTTTTTAAAATGAGAGAACGTAGTATTTTCCTCTTCTTTCTTTACTGTAACAACCTTCTTTCCCTTTCCTTTTCCTTTGAATTATCTTTCAAAAAACATGGACGGTTTCTTCTTTGAGAAATCACTTTGCGCATTCTTTGCCCCAAACTCAACATGAGTAGCTTAGACACATAATTCATCCAAATTAGTGGGATTAAATAAGAGAATAGTGGTGAGCCTCAGTATTGTAGCAATAATGCTACAACTCCCGGGGCTTCCTGTCTCTTAATTTTATCAACCCGGTAGTTCGTACAAACTTGGAAGCGGCGGTGCTATATGCACAAGTACTAGCTCTT